>OY992882.1:13123678-13376178 GCA_963921405.1 Cepaea hortensis
GGAAACAGTGTACGAAGGTAGGTCTGAAAGAAATGCATCATATTTTTTAAAATGTATCAGCGAATAATAAAGATAGAAACATGCAATTTTGCACACTTCTAATTTTAAATATTTCTATCATATGTATAAAATTGAATAACGAAGACACAAACAATAGATTTCACGATTTATTGCCTGCCATATTTCGCTGCATCTCGTCAGGTACATACTGCAGAATTCACACAACATGTATGAAATTGCACTGAATTTGGATAACTAGAACAACTACAGTAATCCGTTAAAGTTGCGTGTGTGAACAACTTGCGTTACAAACAGCGAACTGTAATGAAATATACGATTGCAGGGAGGAAAAACTGGTGAACATGCACAGACATTTGTATGCTGGTATGGAAGTTCTGCAATAGATAGCAGCAACCTCAGTCCCTGGGCTCACAAAGTTAAAGAGTTAAGGCGATGAGATGGAGCTGCATGATCTTCCGCACCCGAATGTCTTGTCACGGCTCCTAGCCCAGACACTTGAGCCGCGCTGATGCCATTGTTGGTGATGATATGCTCATTAGAAGACTACAACTGGCTTTGCAACTGTCATTCGGGAAGGGACGTGCAATTGCTAGTTTCAACACTCTCGCATGTACAACGGTTTGAGCACCACCGGTTGCTTGCTCCAACGAGTTAAAGTTTCAGAAAGTGAAGAGAGTGTGGAGAAATTGTTCAGTATCAACCCGGCCGCCATTATTTCCAAAGATATTTCATGGTACGCATTTTAGGCTACTACTACGATTATACTACCTACACCACCACCACAACAAACATCATCATCGGCAAAAACAACTACTAATACTATACCATCAACACCACTGCAACTACTACTACTACTACTACTACTACTACTACTACTACTACTACTACTACTACTACTACTACTACTACTACTACTACTACTACTACTACTACTGCAACTACTACTACTGCTGCTGCTGCTACTACTACTACTACTACTACTACTACTACTACTACTACTACTACTACTACTACTACTACTACTACTTTGGCTTTCTCTTTTTCTATATTATATCTTCTTCTTATTATTATTCAATGCTGCACAATGGCTGTTATTATAACAACAACAACAACAACAACAACAACAACAACAACAACAACAACAACAACAACATTTCTATAATATTAGATTATCATAACAGCACAGGCCGTTCTCCCTGGTCGAGCGGTTAGCAGCTTTCTCAGTAACCCCGAATACTCTCGTGGTTGACGTGAGCAAACGAGAATTGGAAACGGTTCGAGCCGCGCCAGTGACTTATGAAAGTATGGAGCCGGTCGCTCAGACAGAAAGTCGTGGCGTGCTGATGAGCGTAATCTAGCCTAGGAAACAACATACAGCTGAAAGATGCTGGTGTTGACCGCAATATCCTGAAACAGGATGGAAACGCGGAAAAAAAAAAACAACAACAACACAGGCCTTCGTTTGTATATCGTTTAAAACGTGGCACTCAATAACGTGTCGTCTCCACAATCAAGGTTAACTGCAACTGATCTCTAACACTCTCAGTCTCCCGCGATGGCTGTACACTTCTCAGAGTGTTATTTATCTGCCTCTTGATCTCATTTTCCCACTCATATCATTGTCTACCTCTTGATCGTTTGTCTTATCTTCCCCCTTTAGTATTTTTCCTTAATAAAAGTTCTGTGTCTTTTAATGTGGCAGAAATATTTCACGTTCTCATGTGTATTTCTGTCATCAATTCTGGCGGCACAAATCTTGTTTAAAGCAATGAACTAGCCATGCAGCCAAATTACTCCATTCTATTCGATAGCACAATTTACAAATATCTTTGATGACGAAAATTACTCAATTTCCACGTTTGTGATCAACGCATTGTGTTCTAACCGAGTTAGCGAATGCTCGTGTTTCACATATATATGATTATGTGTAAACACAGAAGTTGTTGACATAATGTATTATGTTTTTTATTTTTTTTTTTAAGCGAAGACACATTTGTGAAAGGGTGTTATAACAAATACAGCGTAGCAAATAAAATACAGCCACGAATATAATATGTTTATCCAGCAACTAGTCTGCTACTGGGTCCACAAAGGGTCCCAAATACACTTTAACCTATCAAGCATGTCGTAGGAGACGAACAAAGAGAGTTGGCGTTGGATTGACTACCATAACTGATTCAGTGCCGAAGGATAATATATTGCCAAATGTGACCTCCCATTTAGACAGAAGGACTATTTATCGTTATACTAAGGTCATGGTGTTATTTGTTTTCTTTCTTGGTATCTTCCGCAATACCCATGCTCAGTGAATGGACTTTTACATTATAATAGTTGTTCATTAGATCGTGCCCCATGTTTGTTCCAAACCTACTTTTTATTCGCGGCTGAATTAGTCAAACTGTAGACAACTTTCGCTGAAAAATCCAATCATTACATCTCATAACTGTACTCTCTCCTTTAGGATAATGCCATGGTTTGTTACTTGCAAGTGTTTATCGTCCATTGCTTTGATCCATACAAAGTGTCTCTTTTATCCGACTTTCGGGGAAGTAACAATTGCCTGATGCCTTTAAGGTCTGGTGACTCAAAGCGTTGATGTTTCACAGTCACGCCAGGATGTGTACAAAGCAGACACTCCGGATTGAGCTGTTTGATGTCTCCCCAGGAGCATCATACAAGACAGCTCATACATAGGTCACAAGTATTAATTGATGCTCACGGAAGTAGAAGAAAGAAGTAAAGATTAGAGGACACACTGGACAACATAAACATTTAAAGCTATATTCGGACCTGTCACCTCCAAATGACGACAGCGCCTCACTACAGGAACAAGTGTTAAGTAAGTTGCATATCCTTTACAGGACGTTGCCCCAGGATTGTTTGGCTCACGGTGATTCTTGGGCAAGTTTACGTTCAGTAATTTGCCATAGTATTCTGAACGACCGGCACCCAAACCATTTCATAAAAAACAACGCAAGGCGGTCTGCTGCCAAATCGCCCGCAGCTGTGTTTCGAACCCGGCATGCGGGATTGAGAACAGCGTCTGTAACTTCTTCGCCACGGAGCCAGTGTACTTTAACGCATAACCAAGTAAACACCCTTGTACTTTAACGCATAACCAAGTAAACACCCCTGGTAAGCTCTTCATTAGCCATGTCTATCATCCATCTAAACCCACAACTATGGGACATGAACAGAATCCGCCCCTAGCCATGGGCATAACGCAATAGATCTCATAATTTTATATTACACCAGCATAGATCAAATAACAAACACACAAACACATCAAGCCGTAATATAATCCAGTATATTACGAATAATTATAGAAGAGACATGAATGCTGGATTCCTAGTTGGTAAGCTTAGTACACTTCTTCAAATAAGTGCAGTTTGAGTTCGGACAATCAAATCCCGGTCATTCCTTGACACATGCTGGCAAGGTGCCAGAGTGAACCTGTTGCTGAACTTACGCAGGATAGGTGCCTGTCCTTTTACTACGCGCGTCCACTGGGTGGAGGATGACAGAGTGGCATCTAGATATAAAGGTTAGCTGTGAATATGTTGAATAAACAGATGTGGACCAACACAGGTGGTGGTCATCGAGGGCGGACTAGATAGTTGGAGGAGAAGCTATCTCTATAAAATACATCAAAGCTCTGTGCCATGTCCATTGGCAGGAAGAAACGGCAAACATAACCTCATCCCTGATGCCTGGCGGGGCAGTCTTTTTAGTAAAAGCTAGTGGAGGAAAACCATACACAAACCGACGGCATACAGGGGATACCATTAATGTATTCATCTTCTGTTAGTCATGCTTCTAAGCGAAAACATCATACAGAGGCGATATTCATTTTTTGACCATATTATGAGAAGACAAACACTGGAGTATGTTGTGACAACTGGAAAGATTTGTGGAAAGAGAGATAAAGAAAGACAACTACAGACAATTCTTGACAGTCACGTGTCATGGCACGGAAGGATGGCAGCACAAGAACTGAAACGTGCTGTTGGGGCTCGCAAGATTCGGAGAAGCATGATCACCGATGCCAGTCGGCCACACGCTTGATGACAAATGTGATATTGTATTTCACTGTTGTTGTCCTTTCTTGGCAAGTGTGACTACTCTGTCAGCGTGTCTCGGTGGCCAAGTGGTTATGCCCTACCTCCCACCCCGAAGGTTATGGGTTCGATTCCAGGCTACTTCTTTCGGTTCACGAGTGCAATTTCTCGGAGACTCCTGGGAGTCGTCGCTGGAGCTACGGAATTCGTGCTTTTTGCGACCCATTACACAGGCCTCCCTGCGGAAAGAGACCGAGCCATATGGGATAAAACCGGTGCAATGAAGTCGATTATCTTACATTGTAACCCCTTTATAAAACTGCTTTGTCTTTAACATCATTGTCTGAAATAGAACTGAATGCAGATTTAACCTTTTGTTGTCACTTAAGAAGAGTTGTCAAAACGAATATTTCTTACCTGATTCTGAGATCCCTATCGAAAATTATGTGATAAGGAAAAGCTGAACAGAAATCGGTAGCTCTCAGAAGGATCTTCTCAGGATTGAACTCGACGAGTCCTCGTATTTCAGGAATGCTTCCATCGGGAGTGATTATCTCGCTGCCTCTGCTTTCTGATCTTAGTAAAACTCTGTAGCAAGAAAGACGCATATCAATTCAGAATATTCACAAAATATAATAGATTAGTACGTTGGCTTATCGTGATCGACAGACGGGAAGATTATGAAGGTATAGAAGCCACTAACATGAAAGATAACAGCAAATGACATTAAGTAAGTAAGACTGTAATGTGAGGGAAAGACTCGCCTCTAATACTTATATGCATCAAAGCCTACAACATATAATGGTACTGTCACTTCACAAACCCATTGCAAGAAGCAGGGCCAACATATTACATTAATTAATTAATTAATTAATTAATTCAGTAGCATGTCCCTTGCAGAACCTCGCTCCCATAAAAACCTTCCGCAAAACCTCTCGGTCATAGGCAAGATGTCCCGCGTCCAATCACTCATCTGGAGATACGCAACATCCAGCACTCATCTTCTCTTTGGCCTTCCTCTTCCTCTCTTCCAAGTATATAACACTTCACGATTGTTCTCTCTAAACTTTCATGACGTTTGAAGCTGCCAAAATATTTCATTTTGCTTTGTTTTATTGTCTTTAGTAGTCAACCTTCTTCAATATTCAGCTCTTGTCGTATGGATTCATTTTTTTTTCTTTTCTGTATCGAAGATATTCTTAGACCTCGTCTGTAACATTTATATTTCAAAAAGAAAAGGCTTAAAAGTCGAGAGGATCGACTTTATTGCACCGGGTTTTATCCCATATACCTCGGTTTCTTTCCGCAGGGCGGTTTGCCGAAAGCGTCGCACAAAGCACGAACTCCGTAGCTCCAGCGACGAACCCCAGGAGTCACAGAAAAAATGCACTTGTGAACCGAAAGACGCAGCCCGGTATCGAACCCACAGCCTTCCGAGCGCGAGGCTGACGGCTGGATCAATTCGCCACAGAGACTCCATAGTTAAAAGCATTTAAGCGCTGTTCAGATTGTTTAGTAATGTCACAGAATGATGATAGTTTAGTGATTCCCAGATAAAATTAAATGTAACACTAATGGCAATATAGGAGAAGGGTTAACAATCGTGTCGTTCAATCTGAGAGAAGGATAAATGGAAGGTTATTGACCGATTATCAGGGACAGGTGCTCGCAGAGGTCAGTGGCTGCCGCTCGTATTGGCCGACGGGAGAGAGACACGAATACATCGGAACGGGGAACAGAAAGACGGGGGAATCTCTTTGAAGTGCGACGAGCAATGAACGTAGAAAACGATCAACGAGTTAGGATGCTTTGAAGTATTCGCGTACGGGGAACTCAGGGAACCAGCGTAACAACGGAGGAAACGAGCAAATAGTCACTACGTGATTTTACCGCATTTTGATGGGCAGGATACGGCAAATTTGATTGTAGATCAAACAATCAACGGAGGATTGGACACTCAATATAAATTGGTAGAAAAGTGGTTTTATATTTAGTGTGCTATCAAACTGGACGGAAAGGGATTTATGTGTCCTGTAAATGAAAAGAAATATCCTCCCTTATAATGGGATAGAGTGCTTATGTGCGGATAAATTTCGATTCGGGGACTTACATTAATTCTATATATATAAGGTAACACTAATATTAGAGTAATATTAGCATAGGGAAATATGTGTTTGTGCTTAGGGTTTACTATTGCTTTCTATTTAGTGAATAGTTTAGACTTTAGTGAATTCTGCTGTTTATGTCAGAGTATTCTTTCGGAAGCTGTTCATTACGGCTGGAGAAAGACAATCACATAAACAGTAATATGAAGCAGACTTAAATCATCTGATTTAATGTTTATTACCCAGGTTCCACTACACAGCCTGGCATATCAAAGAAGATAAACCAGTACATCTCTTGTACAGAGAAAGCCGTGTTGATAATAAAGGAAAGAACTGTCACTTTAATCAGTCACTTCACAGGTGCAGTGAAAATATGTCACTATAGCCAATTCAACCTAAACAGTCAATAAGAGGGGGTGACATAACGAATGGCAAGAAATATGTTTTGGGGAAGTTCAGTGAAAGACCTTTATTCAAGCAGAGCAAATAGGCTAAAATATAGTGCAATTAGGTAATCACCTAAAAGAAACATTGAAGAACACGAGAACATTTAACATAGAAATAGACATTTATATACAGTGATGATGTGTATTCAGTGGTGGACTATACTCCCTTCCAAAACAGGACATATCTGAACTTCAGTGACTTACCTTTATTGGATTATGTTTCTCATGATAAAACATTGACAATTGTTTTCCATAATTGGATTAAGTCCAGACTCAAGCCGGAAAGGAGCATGCAGGGTGAGACCGTTTCAATTCTATGTGAATGTCCGATGTTTTGGCCGTTTGAATATGCTAGAGAAACTATGAAGACTAACGTCTACAAGTCCTTTCTTGCACTCACATTAGCAGACACTAACAACTACAGATACACATTCAATACATACAACTGACATAGTTTTCAACAATAAACAGGTTATTAATTGTTGGAGGAAACTGTTGTCAGGGTATGTTATGAAAGAGAGAGAGAGAGAGAGAGAGAGAGAAAGAGAGAGATATAGTGTATGAAAGACGGAAGGGAGGAGTGTAGACAAAAGTCATTCAATACTCCCAATAGTAGAAGGATATTAAAGATGTGCTTGTCGAGTCCACTTTCCTCCAGGGACGATTAGTCACATAAAATGGTGGAGCAGCGGAGTAATACATAATACCCACATGAACTGGAGGCATAACAGGGCGTATGCATAGAGGGGTACCTGCATATTGGCACAGGCATAGCGGAGTACCTGCATGTTGGGACATACTGATTGGAATAAATATAAGTATATATTGATGACTTTTAATGGAAGGACGTCCATTGGATATATGGTGCCATTACATTTATGGTAGAACATTTCATTAATGCTGGTGACTTTACAGTGAGAAAGTTCCAGACAGGGTGAATGTGGATAGGTGGTAAGACACATTACATACCTAGTCACACGGTCACACGTCTACATAAGTCTTTATCATATATCTCCTCTTGTGGATGAGAGAGTGGTTGTGATGTACTGTGTGGTGTCGTTGATTAATAATATTAGATAGACATAGATAAATGATATAGGTTCTAGGTAGATTATCTGTTTATAGTGAGTACTTCTTACTGCTTTAAGGTGTCTTTACTCAGCCGGCTGACTTACATTCTTAACTATGGCAACTCCTAAAGTAACTACAGCAGAACTAAGGGCCAACGGGGATGCAATTGGTTTAGCTGGTTCGGAACTAACTGATTACATACAGGAAAGGGAGCGAGAATTTCGTCAAGAAGAAAGGGAAGATCGAAAGGAGGCCAAGTGACTAGAATTGGAAATGGAAGAGGCTGAAAAGATAAGACAACATGAATACTGCATGAAAGAGCTGGAACTCAAGACACAAACTAAGGGAGAAATAGATGGAGTGGAAGGAAGTTCGTCTTCACCTGGTGCAACCCACATGATTGGACATGGGTACCATGCCATGAAGTTTCCCTTAGCTGTCTACGATCAGTCTAAGGAACGCTTTGATCAGTACGCTTCTCGCTTTGAAGCAATGTCAGTCGCTATGGGGCTGGATAGGAGCAGATGGGCTCTTAAATTATCCCAGGGATTAATAGGTTCGGGGTTCGAGGTGTACACACGCTTACCACCAGGACAGGAAAATAATTACGAGGAATTAAAAGCCGCTTTGATGAAGCATTTTGACATCACAGCACAAACGTATCGGAAGAAGTTTAGATCGTCTAGACGAGAGCCGGGAGAGCTATTCGCCGCCTACAGTTTAAGGCTGAAATCATATCTCCAGAAATGGATGGACTTGGCAGAGTTCAAGCTGGACTATGAGAGTCTGGAAGAGCTCATGGTGGTCGATCAGATGCGCCAGCAAATGTCAGAACCACTGAAGACATTTTTAGGAGAACAAGGGGCGGAACGGCTGGATGTTGTGAATAAGCTGGCGGAAAGATTCGTAGAAGTCCATGGGGAAGCTAAAGAAACCAATATACAACCCACGAAAGGTCAGGAGAAACAAGAGAAAAAGAAACCAAAAAAAAACTGGGAAGGAGAAAAAGTGGAACCTTATATAAAGCACACAGAGGAGAGTTCAGAGAAGGTGAAGGAAGGAAACAAGAACACCTCGAATTCTTCAGCGAAACGACCGTGGTTCGAGAAGTGGTGTTCAATCTGCAAGGTGCCCTCTCATAACACGAAGGACTGCAGATCTAAACCTAAAAGTTCTTACTTCGCAGCATGCAAAGTGATTCCTACGACGGTGATCACAGACAAGGCTGGGGTCGGCGAAGGAGCTAGGAACAAAAAGGACACACGGAAACCTTGGAAGGGAAAATGGTGCACACACTGCAGGGCGAAAACACATAATAAGGTGGACTGCAGATGCAAGGCAGAAGACGCCAATTGCATAACCAACCTCGAGGAATCAAAAGAGGAAGGCAAGGAAACGGTCAAGGAGATGGAAGACACTCAGGACCAAGAGAGACCACCTGTGGTTGAACTGATTGAAGTAAATGGCCAACAGGTTGTTTGTCTCTACGATACAGGTTTGGATGGGGAAGCTGTGATAGACGCCAGCTTGGTAAGCCCAGACCAACTTACAGGGGAGACCATAGAGATACAGCCGGCAATGAGGAGTGCTGTTACCATGACGCTGCCAATCGCCAAGGTGGAGATTAAATCCAGGTACGCCACGGGCATTATTCCAGCTGCTGTATTATCTGACTCCTTATTTCCCATGATCATTGGCACGAAATATGTCTTTTTGGGGATGCCCAAACCGCCATCCCACCAGGGAACAGTAGCCAGTGGATTTCAAGGGAAGGAAAAAGAGGCAGAGACACTATGCGACAACTCAGAGATAGGAGAATTGCATACTGCCCAGAGGAAGGATACTACGTTGCGTCCTTGCTACAGGAAGCTGCAAAGAAGTGCTGAGCCACCAGAACGGGGACAGTACTTTCTGAAGAATCGACTACTCTATCGGAGAGCTGGGAGGGGAGACAATCTGCACGAGCAGTGGGTGGTTCCAGAGACCCACCGTCCTCACATTCTTCAGAGTGGACAAATCATAGCCGAGAATCGACATATGGGTGTTAGAGAGACATTGCAGAAAATTTCCGGCCATTATTGCTGGCTAGGAATGACCGGAGATGTATGCCGGTTAGTGAAGTCTTGTTCGGAGTGCCAGAACGCACCAACCAACAAGCAGACTAAGAGGAAACTAGCTCTTAAGGTGGAAGACAAAGTGGAAGTATGGGGTCCAGAAGAGAATAATGTACTCCAAGTAGGATGGAAAGGACCTTATCCTGTGGAAAAGGTGGTGTCCAAAAACATCTACAAAATCCGGATCGGGGAAGAGGAAAAAAATCTCCCTAGGCATCTCATGAGGAAATATGAGGAGAGATCCGGGAGCAAAGCTTCGCACTTTATGGTGATGGCAGCCATTGGGACAAAGGTTACCCGTCCAGACGAAGACCAGAGATCGCCAGTACAACATAGAAGGGCCTATGGGACAGTACGTGATAGGTCAGATTTACCCAACGAAAGAAGGAGGGAAATCACACGTCAGGGAAAGGACAAGAGTGAAACCTTCAATAGTAACCAAGTTCAGAAGAGGTGGGTAAGGTCGGGAAAGGCGAGAAATACCCAGGACTCCAACCGAAGATTGGCTGACCAGATACAATACCGCCCAAGATGGTCCTGGAAGCAAAAGTCCAGGAGGTTTGGGAAAGACGACTCGGTCCAACGCGGACGAGGGGGAACATCCCCAGAGGCAAAGCCGGGGGAAACCAAGAGGACATGGAGGCAGTGTTACAATCAGGATGGGACAATCCGTCTGTATTGTGAGCCGTCGCTTAAGCAAGTCGAAAGGAGGTCGACAGGACGGACCGGAGCGATGAGCCAACACTAGTTTCAGTCATGAGTAGTATGGTAGGGTGCCTATAAGGTCGCCTACTGGATGAGGTGCTGATCCATGTGAGGATCCAATCATATCATCAACACGTGATGTTCATAGATGTGATGGACGTTGTTGCTGCAACAGGACAACTTCACAGTGGAATACATCCCGGGTAAGGATTATGTAGGAGCGGATTTCTTATCTAGACATCCAACTTCAGAGGAAGAGGAATAGGATGGTGGATCATAGGAATCAAAACTACATTGAAGAAGAGTCGACGCGGTCAACTGTCTTAAGAGAGGGGCCTATGTCACAGAATGATGATAGTTTAGTGATTCCCAGATAAAATTAAATGTAACACTAATTGATTATGTGGTTGTTTCGGGATTTGAAATTTAAATATTGAGCACAACCCACTACTGGCAACGCCGATCGTATTCTGGTATGAACCTAAGGCCTATCCACGTCAATATGGAAGCACTATACTCGAGTTTCGCCCTCATTTGAGCTCGTCAGTAGTGCATATCCCTGACCGGATCCGGAAACAGTCCCGGATCACGCGTGTGAAGCGGGTGTGTAACCACGCGGCACACACTGGACACACCAAATTATCACAACAGAATATCACAACGCTACCCATCGTAGGCTATGCTCAAGACTGCCCAATCGCCGCGACCGACGTCCGTCAATCGATGGGACCCGAACGATCAGGACTTCTCACTGGCAAGGAACACCAGGCCTCCTAAATCCAGTGAGCAATAATCAATTGATTATGTGGTTGTTTCGGGATTTGAAATTTAAATATTGAGCACAACCCACTACTGGCAACGCCGATCGCATTCTGGTATGAACCCAAGGCCTATCCACGTCAATATGGAAGCACTATACTCGAGTTTCGCCCTCATTTGAGCTCGTCAGTAGTGCATATCCCTGACCGGATCCGGAAACAGTCCCGGATCACGCGTGTGAAGCGGGTGTGTAACCACGCGGCACACACTGGACACACCAAATTATCACAACAGAATATCACAACGCTACCCATCGTAGGCTATGCTCAAGACTGCCCAATCGCCGCGACCGACGTCCGTCAATCGATGGGACCCGAACGATCAGGACTTCTCACTGGCAAGGAACACCAGGCCTCCTAAATCCAGTGAGCAATAATCAATTGATTATGTGGTTGTTTCGGGATTTGAAATTTAAATATTGAGCACAACCCACTACTGGCAACGCCGATCGTATTCTGGTATGAACCTAAGGCCTATCCACGTCAATATGGAAGCACTATACTCGAGTTTCGCCCTCATTTGAGCTCGTCAGTAGTGCATATCCCTGACCGGATCCGGAAACAGTCCCGGATCACGCGTGTGAAGCGGGTGTGTAACCACGCGGCACACACTGGACACACCAAATTATCACAACAGAATATCACAACGCTACCCATCGTAGGCTATGCTCAAGACTGCCCAATCGCCGCGACCGACGTCCGTCAATCGATGGGACCCGAACGATCAGGACTTCTCACTGGCAAGGAACACCAGGCCTCCTAAATCCAGTGAGCAATAATCTATAATATCTATAATAATCTTGAGCATAGCCTACGATGGGTAGCGTTGTGATATTCTGTTGTGATAATTTGGTGTGTCCAGTGTGTGCCGCGTGGTTACACACCCGCATCACACGCGTGATCCGGGACTGTTTCCGGATCCGGTCAGGGATATGCACTACTGACGAGCTCAAATGAGGGCGAAACTCGAGTATAGTGCTTCCATATTGACGTGGATAGGCCTTGGGTTCATACCAGAATGCGATCGGCGTTGCCAGTAGTGGGTTGTGCTCAATATTTAAATTTCAAATCCCGAAACAACCACATAATCAATTGATTATTGCTCACTGGATTTAGGAGGCCTGGTGTTCCTTGCCAGTGAGAAGTCCTGATCGTTCGGGTCCCATCGATTGACGGACGTCGGTCGCGGCGATTGGGCAGTCTTGAGCATAGCCTACGATGGGTAGCGTTGTGATATTCTGTTGTGATAATTTGGTGTGTCCAGTGTGTGTAACACTAATGGAAATATAGGAGAAGGGTTAACAATCGTGTCGTTCAATCTGAGAGAAGGATAAATGGAAGGTTATTGACCGATTATCAGGGACAGGTGCTCGCAGAGGTCAGTGGCTGCCGCTCGTATTGGCTGACGGGAGAGAGACACGAATACATCGGAACGGGGAACAGAAAGACGGGGGAATCTCTTTGAAGTGCGACGAGCAATGAACGTAGAAAACGATCAACGAGTTAGGATGCTTTGAAGTATTCGCGTACGGGGAACTCAGGGAACCAGCGTAACAACGGAGGAAACGAGCAAATAGTCACTACGTGATTTTACCGCATTTTGATGGGCAGGATACGGCAAATTTGATTGTAGATCAAACAATCAACGGAGGATTGGACACTCAATATAAATTGGTAGAAAAGTGGTTTTATATTTAGTGTGCTACAAAACTGGACGGAAAGGGATTTATGTGTCCAGTAAATGAAAAGAAATATCCTCCCTTATAATGGGATAGAGTGCTTATGTGCGGATAAATTTCGATTCGGGGACTTACATTAATTCTATATATATAAGGTAACACTAATATTAGAGTAATATTAGCATAGGGAAATATGTGTTTGTGCTTAGGGTTTACTATTGCTTTCTATTTAGTGAATAGTTTAGACTTTAGTGAATTCTGCTGTTTATGTCAGAGTATTCTTTCGGAAGCTGTTCATTACGGCTGGAGAAAGACAATCACATAAACAGTAATATGAAGCAGACTTAAATCATCTGATTTAATGTTTATTACCCAGGTTCCACTACACAGCCTGGCATATCAAAGAAGATAAACCAGTACATCTCTTGTACAGAGAAAGCCGTGTTGATAATAAAGGAAAGAACTGTCACTTTAATCAGTCACTTCACAGGTGCAGTGAAAATATGTCACTATAGCCAATTCAACCTAAACAGTCAATAAGAGGGGGTGACATAACGAATGGCAAGAAATATGTTTTGGGGAAGTTCAGTGAAAGACCTTTATTCAAGCAGAGCAAATAGGCTAAAATATAGTGCAATTAGGTAATCACCTAAAAGAAACATTGAAGAACACGAGAACATTTAACATAGAAATAGACATTTATATACAGTGATGATGTGTATTCAGTGGTGGACTATACTCCCTTCCAAAACAGGACATATCTGAACTTCAGTGACTTACCTTTATTGGATTATGTTTCTCATGATAAAACATTGACAATTGTTTTCCATAATTGGATTAAGTCCAGACTCAAGCCGGAAAGGAGCATGCAGGGTGAGACCGTTTCAATTCTATGTGAATGTCCGATGTTTTGGCCGTTTGAATATGCTAGAGAAACTACGAAGACTAACGTCTACAAGTCCTATCTTGCACTCACATTAGCAGACACTAACAACTACAGATACACATTCAATACATACAACTGACATAGTTTTCAACAATAAACAGGTTATTAATTGTTGGAGGAAACTGTTGTCAGGGTATGTTATGAAAGAGAGAGAGAGAGAGAGAGAGAGAGAGAGAGAGAGAGAGAGAGAGAGAGAGAGAGAGAGAGAGAGAGAGAGAGAGAGAGAGATAGTGTATGAAAGACGGAAGGGAGGAGTGTAGACAAAAGTCATTCAATACTCCCAATAGTAGAAGGATATTAAAGATGTGCTTGTCGAGTCCACTTTCCTCCAGGGACGATTAGTCACAAGTAAATATCTAGATCTCACAGGCGTATGTTGCATGCTCTTAAAAATCAAATTTTTGTAGTTCTATCTGTCCCATTCCACAATTTATTCATTTGTTTTAGTCTTTGAAGAACTATAAACATTAGTCATTTAATTTCTTTCATTGTGTCACCATTGTTAGTAATTAATGAACCAAGATAGTCGCAATTTTCCACCACCTCCAGCTTTTTTTAATAACAAAAAAGAAATATTTACTAATTTAAATATATTTAAAATATTTAAACAATTTAAATAAAGAAGACTGTCCCCTAATTTGAGACGTAGTTAGTTTATGGTGACAGTCCCATATTTTTACAGACCAATTTCAGCTGGATGGATGATATGGTCGGTGTCACACTATCTAGTCAAGATTAAACGGCTCGCAATGGTCGGCGTCACACTATCTAGTAAAGATTAAACGGCTCACAATTTCATTTTCAGTGGGTCACCTACTGGATGCAGGCTCCGTTGTTAAGGTGTTAAGGACGTAGTTCGTAATTCCATATACCCGCGCTCGAAACACAGTTGTGGGCGATTTGGCAGCAGATTGCCTTACGTGGTTTTTAAAAAATAAAATGGTATGTGTCGTTAGACAGCAATGGCAAATTACTGAACGTAAACTTGCTCAGGAATCACGAACAGCCAAAAAATTCTGGGGTTGACTGCTACGTCCTGTAAAGAATATGCAACTTTAAAAGAAAGTCAATCTTGACATACTGTGCTTAAGAAAAGGCATTATAACTACAACCCATTTGCGGTAGCGAATCTGCCAGATAAATGTTCCTTGACAATGAATGCATGTGAACACATGGTCATTTCCACCATCACTCACCATAGGATGTCTTACGCGCTCAGTGTGACATATATGTAATCATTTTCTCCTTTTTTTTGTATTCCTCCGAGGATTCAGACCAACAGGCCTACTGGACTAATCTAATACCTACCTAATCAATATTAATTTGAGTTATCTAATCTCCCACTAAGCTACCTAATCAATATTAATTCGGGTTAACTAATCTACGTCGATTGGGTAATTAAATCAAGATCAACTGGGTTGTCGAATCAAGAGTTCCTGGTTGTCCAATCAAGATTAACTGGGTTATCCAATGAAGATTAATTGGGCTTGCAATCAAGACTTATTAGGTAACCACATCAAGATTAAATATAAGTGTGTTGTCCAATCAAGATTAATTAGGTCGCTCAATAAAGATTACATAGAGCGTAGAATCATAACCAAAGTCTAAATCCCAGCATAGACAGTTTTACCAGAGCGTATTGTGTTCCCAAGACTGGTTGCACCCAATTTCTTCTATTTATAAATCCCTTATAGACAATTTACCTGGACTTATTTTAGCCCTGAGACAGGTTGTACCCAAGATCTTCCATCGATAAAATACGGATAGACAATTCACGTGAACGTATTGTGTTCCTAAGACTGGTTGCATCCAATACCTTCCATTAATAAGCACCTGTTAGACAGTTTACCTGAAAGCGGTGTGTTCCTGGGACTGGTTGCACCCTATATCTTCTTTATTCTGTTCTAGAACGGTCATCTCCACGGACTGGTCAAAGAGGTCTCGGGCGACTGCTTTCAAAACACCTGCAAGTATCAAAGATGGAAATACGATTAGAGAATTTGATTATCAGTCCATGCTGCTGTGTCTAAGACGCATTTTGATTTGTGTTGTCTACTGTGTAGGTGAGGAAAAAAGTTCACAAGATCCATAACAAGTCAATTCTGACGCGTGGAAGCTAATTATGGACAATTAGTAGATAAGTGAGGAATTATATTGAGACCGTGGAAGTGTGGTTTTATAGAAGTATGGTGAGAGCACCGTGAACGGATAAAATGAGCAATGTAGATATCTTGAAGTACGATAACTCACAACAAGAACTGGTTACTGGCATCAGAATGAGACATCCCACATTATTTGGGCATGTCATGAGAAGGGGAAAGCTGGAGAATGTCGTCACAGAGGGAAAGTTGAAGGGAAGAGAGACAGGGAGAGACCAAGAGAGAAGATGCCGGACAGTTTGACATCGTGGGATGGAGGAACATAAGTATCATACATGAATAACAGCATACGAGACAGAAGACTGTGGACAGACATGATCGCCAATGCCACACACCATGGACTATAAGAAGTGTCTATTACACTATCTTTCCTATTTAATCATTCATCATGTGCCGTTCCGATAAGCGTGGACGGTCATATTTCGCCATCTCACTCGATCACATAGTCGGGGATCAGTTCACTATTCTTGTCTCGACCAAACCACGTGGCCAAGCCATCCAGGTATTTACTTCTCTGCCATTCCCTTGTTCTCTCCACCTCAATCTTTCCAGTTGTCACCAAGTTCTTCAATTTATTTCTTCTCATAACATGAGCAAAAATGTTGACTGTCTACGTCTAATTTCTCTAATCATTGTACGACTTTCATTTGTGTCTTGTAGGACTTAGTCATTGGTTTTTCTGTCTGTCCATGGTATCTTTCCTATTACCTACTCATGTTTACCATCTGGACACTGAATTGGAGATTGCTGTAAATGAAATACTTAAAACACGATAAAAAACAATATCAACTTAACCTAAACTCAGTCAGTCGTGAAGTCTTAGTCTCATCACTCTGGTTTCTAAGATACTAAAGGGGAAGGGGAGTTCTGCAATCCAATTACCCCGGTGGCTGTACTTTTTTACCGGCCCGGGATCCAACCCCTTTTCAACGCATCGGACTTATGAGTTAAAGCTTAGTCTTCCAGAGGATCACCAACCGACGTTTACATTCTTTCATCCTCTCATCTCATCAAATTTCATCTTGTTCCTCTTGTACCTTGCGTTGTCGAGTTGAAGCATAAACAGCGGGAGAGTGCCCATTCATGGGCTTCACGTATCCAGATTCCAATGGACTGTTGTTACCTCCTGTGTCCATCGTTTACATCGTCGTCCTCTTCTTCTTGTTCTGTATGGTCTGTACATCGTTGCTTGTTGTGATATACTGTCAGGTTCTATATGTGACCGAACAATTTCACTGTTGTTTTCTAATGAAATCTACACCTACCTACCTACCTACCTACCTACCTACCTACCTACCTACCTACCTACGTACCTTCCTTACTTCCTTCCTTCCTTCCTTCCTTCCTTCCGAACACTTTTTGTTTTCCAGTTTGCTAACAGCATTAGAGTAACATATATTTAAAAGATGAGTATGACATCTTTATAATTTTTCAGATAAACAGAAAGCTTCTATCCCGCTGAGCTAATGTCGGTTATAATTACCATATACAGTGTCTGTTATCATTTCAGATCAGAACTTGTTTGTTTATTCGTGTCCACATTCAAATCATGCAGTTCATACTTCTCTCATCTTCCTTGCCATGTGACGTTGGTCATCTTGTCTGTCGACAACCTCCTGTCCCGCATGCTGCTAATCATCTCGGTACTGGTGTTCCTCCATGCCAAGATGTCAAACTGTCTAGCATCTTCTCTCTTGGTGCAGTTCATATTATTTATCTCATTTCCTTTTTGTTTATACAGGAGGTAAATAGCAAATATGAATACTGAATAAAGAAACTCTAAAAATATTAATACATAAGATTTATCATGTGTTAACATTTATTAGCGTATCTTTATGCAGTTTTGGTATTTGTAATTCGCCTCATGTATTCGCAATGGTAGCCGCGGTGACACAGTGACCAACATGACTGCTTGCTGGTCCCATGGTTATGTGTTCGTACCCCACCCAGGCGGGGATTTATATTGACCACATAATCCATCGAGTGCTCATCAGCCTGAAAACATGGCGATAGCACCATATATAACAAGGATGCCATTGACAGACAGAAAGACCAATGAGCAAGTCCTACAAGAATCAGATGAAAGCCACAAACTGATAAGAGAAATTAGACGTTGTTTGGGCAGGTTATGAGAAGAAATAAACCAGAGAACTTGGCGATAACTGGCAAAATTGAGGGAAAAAGAACAAGGGGAAAGCTGAGAAGTTAATATCTAGATGGGATTACCGCATGACATGATCGAGACAAGAACATAGAGCTGTTCGAATACTCTTGTGATCGTGTAAGATGGCGAAACATGACCACCCAAGCTTGACTGTATGGCACATCGTGATGATGATCACCATATACCCAACTGATTTCATCACATGAAATGTCGATCCTTTACATTTGTTAGTTAACAGAATTAGTATCACATTTGCTTGTCTCAAAGTTTGGTGTGACGTGAAGTTTAAATGACGTTATTTTAGGACAAGTGTGGAAATTAAAATATCTAGGCAACATGGATAACACCAGATGGAAGACGCATCACTGAGATAAAGACAATAACGGCACAAGAAAAAACATCATTCTATCAAATAATGAACATTGTAAGCATTATGAGAAGACTGGAACACGTTGTAACAATCGGAAAGATTTGTGGATAAAGAGGTAGAGAAAGACAGCATGTGAACATTCTTGACAGTTTTGTGTCATGACACGGGAGTCAACACACGAACTGATCTATGCCGTCGGAGAAGCATAATCGCCCACTCCAGCCGTCAAAGCACATGATGATGATGATCACATATTACCTTTCACAATGGGGTACAGGCCAGGCCGACCGCTGTAGTAGTGAAGTATCAGTTCTCCATCATCTCCGTCTTCACACCTGTAAGCACGTCTCATTATTCATCGTTTTGTTATTGTACATTCATGATGCGCACACAGATTATATTAATTCACTTTACAACAATTTGTATTATTTTCTTTGTACTATCCAAAATATAACTTGCGTGAGCGGTTTTTAATTTCTATTTCACTATCAGTATGTCTGTGTGCCTGTAGATGAGTTTGTGGTTGAATGTCTGTTTATCTGTTAGTTTATGTATCTGCCTGTCTATCAATCTGTCTGTAGGTTTTATCTGTCTGTTTGCCGATCTGTTTAATGGTCTCCCTGTCTATTGATCTGTATGCTTATCGGTCTATCAGTCTATCGATTTGTCTATCGGTCTGTATGTCTGTCTAGTGATCTGTATGCCTGCCTACCGGTTTGTCGGTCAATATTTCTGTCAGTATGTCTATAGTTCTGTCTATATAACAGTCGGTCTGGTTGTCTATCAGTCAATCTTTCTATCAGTACGCCTATATTTCTGTCTATATAACAGTCGGTCTAGCTGTCAATCCACCTGTCTGTTTGTCTGTCTCCGTGGTGAGGGAGTCTGTCGGTCAATATGTCTGTCAGTATGTCTATATTTCTGTCTATATAACAGTCGGTCTAGCTGTCAATCCACCTGTCTGTTTGTCTGTCTCCGTGGTGAGGAAGTCTGTCGGTCAATATGTCTGTCAGTATGTCTATATTTCTGTCTATATAACAGTCGGTCTAGCTGTCAATCCACCTGTCTGTTTGTCTGACTCCGTGGTGAGAATTTCAAGTCGCGTGCCTCGCGTTTCTAAGTTCGTGGGTTTACTTTCTGACTGTCTCTTTCGGTTCTCACACCCATTTTTTTCCCAGAGACTCCAAGCGGTCGTCGCCGGAAGAAGAAAAAAGAAAATGGCGGACGGTTATCTTCCAGCACTTCGGCGATTGCCCTTATACCTTATGATCGGTCTCATGTCTGCTGTTTGCTGCCAATATAAGTTATTTATTTTTCGCAGAGTTTTGCTGTCAATGTTCAGTTGCTGTAGTAATTGTGTTATTTCTTCATGCTGCACATTGCTTACATATGTTGCTGGGGTTTTTCTCGGATGACCGTCTTCTATGGCAATGAATTGCATTTTCCTGATATTATGATAAGCACGCCTTGTTTCGTTCACGAGTCCACGTGGGGACAATGTTGTGCAATTCATGTGGTTTTCGCTGACACAGGAAATGTGCAATTATGGTGCAACCCATTGCTATGAAATTGGATCAGTACGGCTACCGACTAGTTTTAATAGCTGCGAATTCTTTATTATACGAGTATTTGCAACTTCATCGTTATATTTTCTACACAAAGAATCTCGTGTGTTTTACAACTTGATGATTTCTACACAAAGAATCACAAATGGTTAACAGAGACAACAGAACCGAACATAAACCCCACAATCAATAAAACAGAACGATACAATCACTTAACAAAGCACACACGCACAAATTCCACGTTTTCATTGGCGATTTCCGAAAGACAATAAATACAGGGCAAGGCGCCATATCGTTACTTTAATCAGCTTTTGGACCCGAACCAGCTTAGCCACAAAGAAAACATGGCGAAAGTATGTCCAATGAAAGGCCGGAATAAAGAGAGATGGGATGTCTTAATAATGTTACAGGAATTACCTGATCTTTCATTTATTTCGCATCAGATTGTCAATTGATCGTAACGAAGCAACTGCGAGAATGATGCTAATAGGGAAAACTCCGTTTTTAAATGTTTAGAAATATATAGTGTGTGTATAACAAAGGGGAAAAGACATTTTGAATGATTGAGTAATTGGGCAATTTAATAAATCTGGACATTAAACACGTTAAGCCATTTTAATAAATAGAAGCGATGTTGAAAACAGCATAAAATGTCATAACAAAATATAACAATGAAATATCTAACACATGTCAAAGAAACATTATCAATGTAGGGCTAATGAGTCACCCTACCAAGTAATCTTGTAATCAATGACGTATGTAATCAAGAAAGCAATAAGGAAACCATTCAACCAATAAACCAAGCAACTAAGCAAGCAATCAAGCAACCAGTAAATCACAGGAACAAACAATAACCAATGAACTAGCCAAGCAAGCAATCAAGCAACCAGTAAATCACGGAAACAAGCAATAACCAATCAACTAGCCAAGCAAGCAATCAAGCAACCAGTAAATCACGGAAACAAGCAATAACCAATCAACTAGCCAAACAAATAATCAAGCGATCAAGCAAGCAACCAGAAGATGAGTCACCCTACCAAGTAATCATGTAATCAATGACGTATGCAATCAAGAAAACAATAAAGAAACCAGTCAATCAACAAACCAAGCAACTAAGCAAGCAATCTCAACCAACAAACCAAGCAATTAAGCAAGCAATCAAGCAACCAGTAAATCACAGGAACAAACAATAACCAATGAACTAGCCAAGCACGCAATCAAGCAACCAGTAAATCACGGAAACAAGCAATAACCAACCAACTAGCCAAGCAAGCAACCAGTAAATCACGGAAACAAGCAATAACCAATCAACTTGAAAAAAAAACAATCTAGCGATCAAGCAAGCAACCAGTGAATCACACAAGCACACAATCACGCATTCAAGCAACCAAGAAATCCGGCAACTAAACAAGCAATCAAGCAATTTAGCAAGCAACCATATTTTAAAAATAAAATAGGGCTCTCATGTCAAAGAATGGAAGCCACGAAATGTCTTGGTACGTAAAAACGGCCGATGTGACACTGCCCCCATCGTGACACTTCCCCCATCACCCACCAAGCGCCGAATGGTCTATGGTATGGGTTTAGCACCATATGGCCAATATGCAGATAGAAAATATACTGACCAATGAAAAGCTGTAAATTTCAGTGGGCAAAAGAGTTTAAAGACGAAAGTATTGATTTCATTCAACCGTGTTTTCATCCTTATGTCTCGGCCTCTTTCTACAGGGTGGCCTGCTAAAGCTTCGCACAAAACACGAACTCCGTAGCTCCAGAGACGACTCCAAAGAATATCCAAGAAAATTGCACTCGTGTGACCAAATAATGGAGTACAGAATCGAAACTACAGCATTCGGATCGCGAGGCAGGCGGCTTAACTACTTGGCCACGGAGACTCCCGAGTAACAGAGTGTTAAAGAGTTAAATAGAGCCAAGCATGGACAATCAACAAACAAGCTGGAAATCATCAACCGGAATCTAATTATTCTGCTGCTTTTCATCTCCCAATGGGCACAGGTTCTCAAGCAAATAATAATAATAATAATAATAATAATAAGTCTTTATTTTCAAAGGGTTAAGAATTGGGCACGCAGGCCCGTCTGACATTCTGCCCTTCTTCTCTATTTCCTCTCATACATTCTTTCATTCAACATCACTCATGAAGCAACTTTTGACAACAAAAGAACATTAAAACGCATGAAAAATAATCAATAACAAATGACTCACTGAAGCAGTGTTTAACATGGGCATTATAAATACCTAATCCTTTGTAGACAAGATCATAATTGATTGGATTTAATAGCTAAAGTTCACTACCGTACGGAGTAGCCAGACTTAAGCCGACCCTCCTTCATCGCTTCTTACGATATACATGCCAAGTTAGTGTTAGTGTTCTTTACTTATATGACCCGGAACACAAGAATCAGCTTTGTTCATCTGTCTACACATAGACATAAATTGGCATCCATGAGCGCAGGGGTCAGGAGAAAGTTCACATAAACGCCTCGTTGTTTCTTTTACGGGACTGTGTGCACATTTCTTAACCTTTTGAAAGTTAAATTCGTCGGTTCGTTCGTTGGATCGATCGTTCGTTCGATCTTTCACTTTCGTTTTATTGGACAGTGAAAATGATGGCTTAGATGAAGTTTAATTAATTAGAAAACATACGCCCCAAAAGAATAATTACAATCCATGTGGTTTCTGGTGTAGAAATACTGGTAACTTCGTTGGTGCAATAATTATAATCTATGTGGTTTTTGGTGTAGGAATACTGGAAACTTCGATGGTGCTACAGGTTTCGCGAACTGTGTAGAGTTTTCCGTTAAATAATCTACGGGAGAAGACGAGCATTTTGTGGGAACACCAATGTGCACTTAAGGTGAATTTTAAGAACCTTCCTATGGATGGAGTGGTAGCTGTACTAATAGTTTCGCAAGCGATAATCATATGTGAAAGAGCTAGTTAAACGTTAGTTGCATATCCTTTACAAGTCGTTATAGTCACATCAAAACATTTTTGTGATTTTGTTGGCAAGTCTACGTTCAGTAGTTTGCCATGTTTGTATGGACGACCGGCATGCATACCATTTTATGAAAACCAATGCAAGGCGATCTGTTGCCAAATTTCCTGCAGACGTGTTTCGAACGCCGTATGCGGGATTACAAATTGCGTCCGTAACTCCCTTCGACGGAGACCCGGCGAAATAACTAGACACACTGCAAACACCTGTAGACAAAGCCTCACCTGAAGGATGGGGCGGATATCCCCTTGTAACTTAAGGCAAGAAGAGAGTGGAGAGAGTCCAGGTTCTGTATGAAGCTCTTGATGTCGCTGCCCAGTGTGCGCAGCATCTTGTCGTAGCCGTGCCGCAAGCAGTAGTCGAAGAAGAACTCGCCGAAGATCTCCAGAACTGCCTCAACAGGTACACCTGGGGAGGAAGTACAGTGGAACCTCGCTTAACGAGCACCTCTCATAACGAGTAATTCGCATAACGAGCAAAATAAATTGTAAAAAAAAATGATTCGCTGAACGAGAGACGTTTCGCATAACGAGTGACGAGGGGAGGGGAAGTACCGGATTGTGCGCCTGCAACAGCGAGCAAGATGGCCTTGCAGAATTTAAATTCATCAAGATCCAGTTTCTGCCTCCCAACACTACTCCGTTACTCCAGCCTACGCACCAGCAGGTTATTTCTAACTTTAAGAAGCTCTACACTAAAGCGCTCTTCGAGCGTTGTTTTGAGGTGACTGAAGGGACCAATCTCACTCTCAGAGAGTTTTGGAAATATCACTTCCACATCGTTGTCTGCCTCAAGATGATCGACAAGGCGTGGGAAGGGGTTACCAAGAGAACCCTCACTTCTGCTTGGAAGAAGCTTTGGCCGGAGAGTGTTCTCAAATGTGACTTTGAGGGGTTTGAGACAGTACCTGTGGAGCCTGTAGTCAACGAGATTGTGTCTTTGGCCAAGATCACGGGACTGGAGGTGGATAACAAAGATATCGATGAGCTTGTGGAAGAGCATAGCCAAGAGCTGACCGCCGAAGAGCTTATGGAATTACATTGTGTTTCACAGCAAGAAGTTGTGGAGGAGAGTTTGTCCGAGGAGGAGGAAGAGGAGGAGGAGAAGGTAACAGCAAACCAACAATCTTCTGGAGCAATAAGAGAAATGCTGAAAGCATGGGAAACTGTTGCATCGTACATTGAGAACCATCACCCTAATAAGGCAGTGGCTATGAGAGCTACTAATTTATGTAATGATAATGCTGTGTCGCATTTCCACTAAATTCTGATGCGTCTTCAAAAACACATTTCTCTAGACAGCTTTCTAGTAAAAATGAATTAGGTATGTAATATAAATTGTAAATTAATTATTTCAATTTTTTTTCCTTCTACAAATCGAATTCCCATTCCAAGTTCGTTCATTTAGTCATTTAGTCATTTAGTCGTTGGATCAACATCACGGCACACGGTTTAACCCATAAGTGCTCCGTTTTCCTCCTAACTCAAACCTGAGTCTGGAGAAACTCAGCTCAATGCACGAACTCCGTTGCATCGGTGAGGATCCTGAAATACTTGGGTAGATTTTTAAATCGAAATTTTGTCCGGACAGCGCCGTTAGGCTACTCTTATTCGATTTCCAACTGCCAAGGGAGTTTTTACGTGCGCAACAATACACACGGGCGTCCGATCTCACTACCCAGAGACCAGGGGATATTTTATTACTGGAAGTCCAGATGGATTTTTTAAATAAATCCCGGTCCTCACCGAGGCCTGAACCCGGGACCTCCAGCACTCGAGGCGGACACCATACCTCGAGACCACTCAGCCCCGTTCATTCCGCAATAGAAGAGGAAGATGAATCACGCTCCTTAACAATGTATATATAATTTTCTTTGAATAAACGTTATACAAAATATTTTGAGTATTTTGTCGGCATTGAACGCATTATCGTATTTTACATGAATTTGTACGGGAAAAACTGTTTCGCTTAACGAGTGTTTCGCATTACGAGTAAGATTCTGGAACGAATTATGCTCGTTAAGCGAAGTTCCACTGTATAGGATGTGAGAAGTCCTCGTTTTGTTCATATACCGTTCTTTTATCTCAGTGTATCCACAGAACCGGAAAGATTTGTGGAAAGAGAGATAGAGGAAGACAGCAAGAGAATATTTTTGACAGTCTTGCGTCATGGCACGAAAGGAGTCAACACATGACTTGATCCATGCCGTTGGAAATCGGAATTTCTGGAGAAACATGATTGGCCACGCCAACCGGCAAGGCACTTGATGATGATCCACAGTGTAAATATTATATATTTATAAAAAATACGTGTATTAAACAAAAATACCATTACAATGTCTGTATTTTGTTTGCTGTTTCAAAGTCTAGTTAAATTTAGGGAGTATCTATCGGATCTTTTGGCCAGGACAGGCTGGTGTGGTGGGAGACGAGTAGGCGGACAGATTGGCTGGGTCTGTACCGTTGGGTGGGTATTGGTGAACTATAAGGCAGATGTGGTCAGGGCATTTGAGGTCATGTATATAGTGTGGAGGGACAGACACGTCAGGATATTCTAGACAGAATGGTGCTGCATGGAGTGTGGAGGGACAGACACGTCAAGATATTCTAGACAGAATGGTGCTGCATGGAGTGTGGAGGGACAGACACGTCAGGATATTCTAGACAGAATGGTGCTGCATGGAGTGTGGAGGGACAGACACGTCAGGATATTCTAGACAGAATGGTGCTGCATGGAGTGTGGAGGGACAGACACGTCAGGATATTCTAGACAGAATGGTGCTGCATGGAGTGTGGAGGGACAGACACGTCAGAATATTCTAGACAGAATGGTGCTGCATGGAGTGTGGAGGGACAGACACGTCAGGATATTCTAGACAGAATGGTGCTGCATGGAGTGTGGAGGGACAGACACGTCAGGATATTCTAGACAGAATGGTGCTGCATGGAGTGTGGAGGGACAGACACGTCATGATATTCTAGACAGAATGGTGCTGCATTGAGTGTGGAGGAACAGACACGTCAGGATATTCTAGACAGAATGGTGCTGCATGGAGTGTGGAGGAACAGACACGTCAGGATATTCTAGACAGAATGGTGCCGCATGGAGTGTGGAGGGACAGACACGTCAGGATATTCTAGACAGAATGGTGCCGCAGGGAGTGTGGAGGAACAGACACGCCATGATATTCTAGACAGAATGGTGCCGCAGGGAGTGTGGAGGAACAGACACGTCGTGATATTCTAGACAGAATGGTGCCGCATGGAGTGTGGAGGAACAGACACGTCGTGATATTCTAGACAGAATGGTGCCGCATGGAGTGTGGAGGGACAGACACGTCATGATATACTAGACAGAATGGTGCCGCATGGAGTGTGGAGGAACAGACACGTCTTGATATACTAGACAGAATGATGCCGCATGGAGTGTGGAGGGACAGACACGTCATGATATTCTAGACAGAATGGTGCCGCATGGAGTGTGGAGGGACAGACACGCCAGGATATTCTAGACAGAATGGTGCTGCATGGAGTGTGGAGGAACAGACACGTCATGATATTCTAGACAGAATGGTGCTGCATGGAGTGTGGAGGGACAGACACGTCATGATATTCTAGACAGAATGGTGCCGCATGGAGTGTGGAGGGACAGACACGCCAGGATATTCTAGACAGAATGGTGCTGCATGGAGTGTGGAGGAACAGACACGTCATGATATTCTAGACAGAATGGTGCTGCATGGAGTGTGGAGGGACAGACACGTCATGATATTCTAGACAGAATGGTGCTGCATTGAGTGTGGAGGAACAGACACGTCAGGATATTCTAGACAGAATGGTGCTGCATGGAGTGTGGAGGAACAGACACGTCAGGATATTCTAGACAGAATGGTGCCGCATGGAGTGTGGAGGGACAGACACGTCAGGATATTCTAGACAGAATGGTGCCGCAGGGAGTGTGGAGGAACAGACACGCCATGATATTCTAGACAGAATGGTGCCGCAGGGAGTGTGGAGGAACAGACACGTCGTGATATTCTAGACAGAATGGTGCCGCATGGAGTGTGGAGGAACAGACACGTCGTGATATTCTAGACAGAATGGTGCCGCATGGAGTGTGGAGGGACAGACACGTCATGATATACTAGACAGAATGGTGCCGCATGGAGTGTGGAGGAACAGACACGTCTTGATATACTAGACAGAATGATGCCGCATGGAGTGTGGAGGGACAGACACGTCATGATATTCTAGACAGAATGGTGCCGCATGGAGTGTGGAGGGACAGACACGCCAGGATATTCTAGACAGAATGGTGCTGCATGGAGTGTGGAGGAACAGACACGTCATGATATTCTAGACAGAATGGTGCTGCATGGAGTGTGGAGGGACAGACACGTCATGATATTCTAGACAGAATGGTGCCGCATGGAGTGTGGAGGGACAGACACGCCAGGATATTCTAGACAGAATGGTGCTGCATGGAGTGTGGAGGAACAGACACGTCATGATATTCTAGACAGAATGGTGCTGCATGGAGTGTGGAGGGACAGACACGTCAGGATATTCTAGACAGAATGGTGCTGCATGGAGTGTGGAGGGACAGACACGTCAGGATATTCTAGACAGAATGGTGCTGCATGGAGTGTGGAGGGACAGACACGTCAGGATATTCTAGACAGAATGGTGCTGCATGGTGTGTGGAGGGACAGACACGTCAGGATATTCTAGACAGAATGGTGCTGCATGGAGTGTGGAGGGACAGACACGTCAGGATATTCTAGACAGAATGGTGCTGCATGGAGTGTGGAGGAACAGACACGTCAGGATATTCTAGACAGAATGGTGCTGCATGGAGTGTGGAGGAACAGACACGTCAGGATATTCTAGACAGAATGGTGCTGCATGGAGTGTGGAGGGACAGACACGTCAGGATATTCTAGACAGAATGGTGCCGCATGGAGTGTGGAGGGACAGACACGTCATGATATTCTAGACAGAATGGTGCCGCAGGGAGTGTGGAGGGACAGACACGTCAGGATATTCTAGGCAGAATGGTGCCGCAGGGAGTGTGGAGGAACAGACACGTCATGATATTCTAGACAGAATGGTGCCGCATGGAGTGTGGAGGAACAGACACTTCAGGATATTCTAGACAGAATGGTGCTGCATGGAGTGTGGAGGGACAGACACGTCAGGATATTCTAGACAGAATGGTGCTGCATGGAGTGTGGAGGGACAGACACGTCAGGATATTCTAGACAGAATGGTGCTGCATGGAGTGTGGAGGGACAGACACGTCAGGATATTCTAGACAGAATGGTGCTGCATGGAGTGTGGAGGGACAGACACGTCAGGATATTCTAGACAGAATGGTGCTGCATGGAGTGTGGAGGGACAGACACGTCAGGATATTCTAGACAGAATGGTGCTGCATGGAGTGTGGAGGGACAGACACGTCAGGATATTCTAGACAGAGTGGTGCCGCATGGAGTGTGGAGGGACAGACACGTCAGGATATTCTAGACAGAATGGTGCCGCATGGAGTGTGGAGGGACAGACACGTCATGATATTCTAGACAGAATGGTGTCGCATGGAGTGTGGAGGGACAGACACGTCATGATATTCTAGACAGAATGGTGCCGCAGGGAGTGTGGAGGAACAGACACGTCATGATATTCTAGACAGAATGGTGCCGCATGGAGTGTGGAGGAAAAGACACGTCATGATATTCTAGACAGAATGGTGCTGCATGGAGTGTGGAGGAACAGACACGTCATGATATTCTAGACAGAATGGTGCTGCATGGAGTGTGGAGGAACAGACACGTCATGATATTCTAGACAGAATGGTGCCGCATGGAGTGTGGAGGGACAGACACGTCATGATATACTAGACAGAATGGTGCCGCATGGAGTGTAGAGGAACAGACACGTCATGATATTCTAGACAGAATGGTGCTAGAATGAATCAGAGGAACTAGCCGACACTCAATACTCCGGGGGAAGGATAGATGGAAATATTATTAGACTGCAGCTGATGCTATTAATATTAGGGCTCTTCGCTAACTGTTGAAGACAAGGACGGTACATGTATGGGGATGTCTCGAGTGCAGTGATGTTGGCTCTTGACTCATCTAATTTAATGTCGAATCAAAGTTTAGTCAGATAAGGACAAGGCAGATAGTCTTGCTGGGGTGTGATGTTATACCTTCAGACATTTTATCATAATCATCGTCATCAACTTCCACTTTTGCCGTCAAGCGTCGCGGACAGGAATTGTTGGCTTTCCAGCGCCCGATGGGTGATACTTTATACTGTCATTCCGTGTGATTGTACAGTGACTTTGAAATTGTCAACCAATTTTCTTCACGAGCGTCCTCTTGTTCTCGTATAAGATCTTCTTTGATGTTGCACCAGTGCTGGTAGTTGATGGTGTTGCATTCTAACGAGATGACCGAATCATTTGAGCTTCAGCCTTTCCATATACGCGGCACAAGATGTCTGTCTGTCTGATTACATCATTTTTACTCGGTTTCGGATTGTTAAGTCGGCAGCTCTTCTCAAGCATCACATTTCATGCTTCGGTATAATGAGGCATATCACTCACAGAGTGCCAACTTCTCCTTCTCCTTCTACTTCTTCTTCTTCTTCTTCTTCTTCTTCTTCTTCTTCTTCTTCTTCTTCTTCTTCTTCTTCTTCTTCTTCTTCTTCTTCTTCTTCTTCTTCTTCTTCGGCATTCCGAGCCATTGAGGTTCTTTGCTGCAGATACAAGCCGTCTCCATTCGTCTCTCTGGTAACCTTCTCTTGCCAGTCGTTAATTCCAAGTGCTTGTAGGTCTGTATATATATATTATCTCTCCACCGTCTTCTTGGTCTACCTCGGGGTCTACGGTTATTTATTTCTTGAGTGTAAGCGAGTTTTGTTTCCCTATTATCTTCCATTCTTTCTATATGCCCCAGCCTCTGCAGCCTATTAGCCTTCATGATACCAGTGATTAGCGGGGACTTAAACAGATCATAAATGTCTTTGTTGCTTCTTCTTTTCCACTCTCCACTTTGTGTATCCCTAATGGGCCCAAAGATGCGTCTTAAGACTTTGTTCTCAAAGGGTAGAGATCAGACAAAGAGAAACACCCTGGCCCTCCAGGTTGGGGGTTGAAGCGTGGGTTAATATCCCCACCTTTGTAAAAACCACTTTGTTACGAAACAGACATAAATATCTGTCCAACTAGTCTTTAATAATATATATGAGTCTGGCACAATATGTTCATAACACATTAAGGTGTTTAAAAGAGTCTTTAACTACGTTTCCAAATTGAGCTAGGGGTACCTGAACACAGCGTAACTGATGCAAGAAACACATCTACAGATATTGGTTAACACCAAGCAAACGAAATGAATATGAAGAAGAAGATGACGACGAAGAAGATTATGATGATGGTAGTATTAATGTTGATGCAAATTATACTGAAGGCGATAACAATATTAATGATTATCATGATGATAATGACGATGATAATGATGTTGATGATGATGATGATGATGAAATATACAAGGAATAAAGGAGAAAGAGAAGAAGAAGATTATGATTAAGAAGAAAAAGAAGAAGCAGGAGAAGAACGAGGAAGACGAGAAGGACAAGAAGAAGAAAAAGAAGACGAAGAAAATGAAGCTGAAGAAGAAGAAGCGGACCAACACCGATGACAACAATAATATCATCTGAAAATGATAATTGTGTACTGTTAAAAACATGCCACAATTCATGCTGATGTCCATACGTTGGATTTGTCATTGGGTGGGCATTATTAAGTTTGTTTTAGAACCACAAGGACGACAGTGTAAAGATGACATCATGTCAACCGATGAAGTGTCATGGAATTATTAATCGTCTTATACTACTTTCCGTAGCTACCCTGGGCTTATATATCGCCGTTATGTTGTTGTCCTTTATAATAAGTCATAACTTAAAACACCCTTACTTCCCATTTTCATCCATCATTATTTTGTTTTGTCCAAACCTACTTTTGTTTCTCTCTGAATCTGTTACCATTGATGACTCGGCAAATCAAAGCCAAAAGACATTCCAAGACAGACCACCTCAGGTGGGTCATAACCTAACGACTGCATATACAGGGTGTATTTTTAATGACTGTGGGGTTTTTGAAAATACTGACATTCCAAGTGTTGTATTTACCCTCTGTGAACTTCATGCAACATAAAAGGTAAATACAAAACTTGGAAGGGCAATATTTTCAAAAACCACAGTCATTAAAAATACACATAATACTAAGTCATAGATTCACAAGGCCGTGTAACAATCTCCACAACTCTTGGTCTCTCTCAAACCATGTTCGCTTGCCTCGGTGGCAGGTACCTACCCAGCGTCTCGGACACAGCTCCGACCAGGTTGAACGTGCTGGTGTCGTCATAGCGTGTGAACATGAGAAAACTGGTGTGTTCGTCCAACTCTGACTTCCGGCTAAAACAAAAAAGACAGACCAGGTAGAATGATAACAACACATCTTTGTTTACTGTTTGAACACAGGCACACATACATACATATATAAGTATCATCATCATGATGATCGTGTGCCATGCCGATAAGCGTGGACGGTCATGTTTGGCGATCACCAGAGTCGTGGATCAGCTCCGTGTTCATGTCCCGGTCATGCCATGTGGCCAAACCATCCAGATATTTACTTCTGCCTTCCCATTGTTATTTTCCACTCATTCTTGCCAGTTGTCACCAAGTTCTCCAGCTTATGTCTTCTCATAACGTATTACCACCGCCCCCCCACCTCTCCCAATCCTCAACCCAAACACCCCCCCCCCAAGATAAAAGTATGCATGCGTTAAACATATACGATAAATGCACAATAAGGGAAAAAAAAACATACAAACTTACACACACACGTGGTATAATTGGACTGAACACAGTCCGAAAAAACACACAACACATGACTAAGAAGCTAAATGAATGGAAAACCTCACAGCATATGACTAAGAAACTGGACGAATGGGGGGAAAAAACAACACAGATACAGCTAATGTTTCGACCGAAATCGAATCCCTTTGTGTTGTCTGTTTGTTATTGTTTTGTTTTTCCTCATCATCAACAGTCAGCGAAGAGTTCCAATACTAATGGTACCAGTAGCAGTCTGATTAAGTGTCCGTGTGACCTTTCCTCGGAGTCTTGAGGTGTCGGCCAGATTCCCTGGTCACTCCTTGCAGCACTATTCTTTACCGGCCGTGATGATCTATCTCTTCTTCCGCACTATACACTAGATTCCTAAGGTCCCGACCACGTCTGCCTTATCATGCACCAAAACCCCACCGATAGGCCCCCTTTACTTCCAAAGACATTCACTGGTACCCATTTTGGATTGGGTCGACCTGAAAGTCAAGGTCTATTTTAAGGATTCGAATCGGCCCTGATGCGGATCAAACCCTTGACTTCAGGGCAGACAGGCAAACGTCTGTATAACACGGTTCCCATTTTGTGATGTGCTACACTGATATGTATGTTGTTCGTCCATCATGAATGACGTTGACCATTCATTGACGATGACCATTCATTACACTACATCTTTGATTTGATGAGGAACGAATGACTTGCGCTTTGGTTTTGTATAGCGAGGAGGTGGTCGCGCAACACCCTCGTCCCCGCTCCCTCGTCTGTATCCGTCTGGTTCCAGTGGCGAGCATGGCAAGACGACTGGAAGACGGACACAGATGCAGTGGACGTTAGGCTGCCACGGCCAGTTATCCCTGTTTATATTGGCTCTTGGGAGCCTCGGGCCCTTCCGTCAATTCCTTTAATTTTCAGTTTTAAGACAAGCGTAGCGACAAGCAACGAGCGTATGATTACTTTTAGGATCAACACGATTTCCTTCACCGAAGACGGAGTGACCGCCAGAACAGACCACACACAAACATGAGGCGAGAAACTGCCCACAAAAGATGCTGCTCGTCTAAGTTGCGAGCAGATCTCCCGATTTACGGTTGAGTCTCTCCAGCGCAAATGTGCACATGGCGACTGACCGGACAGACGTTCATGCACACGCAAGCCGAGAGTAGCATCGCTAAAGCTGAGACAAGCATATGACTACTGGCAGGATCAACCAGATATCTATCGGACAGACGGACTATTCACGCACACGCAAGCCAAGAGTAGCATCGCTAAAGCGCGCCCTCCCGGTACAAGGTGATACATGCAAAACCACTGGACGCCTACCGACGAGCTTTCAAGCTACGCCGGCAGGACTAACCGAAAAAAAAAAGCTATATCAGCTTACTGACTGCAGGCCCACTACTCATCGAGAGAGAGAGTGGGCGCTTATCGAGACTTTGTCGAACGGTCGTACAAATTTTGCTCTTTTGCCCGCTCAAACCACGACCCTGGCTGCACGATGCGGTTACATTCTTGTAACGCCTGCCTCGCTAACTCACGTTGGCTGGGAAGATCCCATTTTGGTGCACCTCACACAGCCATCCGAGACAACGAACGCTAGACGCGGAACTGATCTAGCGAACCAGACCAGCCCCACACTGAGCTACTGTATAACAGTAGACGGTACTACCTGCTTTCTTTTGGCTACGACACATTGTGCCAGCGGTTTCGGGTGGAGGAGCGCAATTGCACGGCTACAAGCCTTATGTTGATGCAGTGTCCAAGTGAAGCATAAACAGCGGGAGAGTGCCCGTTTATGGGCTTCATGTATCGAGATTCTCATGTACTTTGCCATTAGCTCTTTCCATCGTTCCTTGGTCGTCCCCTTCTTCTCCTGCCATTTGATCATTGCTTGTTGTGGTATACTGTCAGTTGGTAGCCTAGTTATGTGGTCGAACCATTTCTCTTGCTGTTCTCTTTTTTTTTGCACTCGCTCGCTCGCTTTGAACTCAAGCGTAGTCCATACACACTACTCCCAGTAGTGTCGGACCGAATTTTGCGTGCGGATTAGCTTTCCCTATCAACAGTGACCATCAAGCGAATCCACTCCGACTTCAGAGGTACTCGTAATTTACGTCCCCAAGTCAAGGACGACAGGTCAACATTTTAGTCCAGCGGTCCAGTGTAGGGAATGAACCCATTAACTCTGCATCATTACACCGGATGTTTAAGAACACGCGTTCTTATCCATTCGGCCATGCTGACCTGCTGCTGTTTTATAATTAAATCTAACGCTGCTATTTTACCACCACTTTGGTCTTGATTTAATCATTTGTCTCGTGCGATACCGCAAATTTCCCAGCCTCTTCAATTTGGAACGGAATAATTCTCATAATTGCCCAAACAGTATTTCTAACAGAATAACGGGAGGAACGGAACTAGTCCATAATCACAGTATATCGCGAGGCCGCCATGATACACAAATGTCGAGTTCATAACTTTGTCAGCTGCCCACCATAGATGAGGAAGATTTGTTCATGTACTTGTTTCAGTGTTTGTTCTGTGTGCTGGCAAAGGCGTTAGACACAATGTCCCTTTTTGCCACTTTATATTGTGTAGACCAGTGGTTCTCAACCTTTTTTGGCCCATGCCCCCCTTCACCATATGTTCAGAACGTCATTCCCCCCTTTCTAATTTCCTACATATAAATTCCCCCTCCCCCACCCTTACACAGTATACATAAAAATTGAAGCTAAATTTAATAACACATACTAGAACAAGTCTAGACATCTACATACAACGTGATTTGTGGGTGTACGTACGTTACAAAACGCATTTCATTAGGGCGAGAAGTACAGAACCGTAAAATTTAAAGTGAAAAACAGTATCGGGTAAATGGTTCTTGTATTAATGCGATCTTGAAATAATTTTAATTCCCGCCCCCTCCCCCCTTCCGGAGACCCTTGTGGGGGGGGGGGGATTCCCCACCGGTTGAGAACCACTGGTGTAGACAGTCAACATTTTTGGGGCATGTTATGAGAAGAAATGAATTGGATAACTTGGTGACAACTGGCAAGATCGAAGGGAAGAGGCCAAGGGGAAGACAAAGAAGTGAATACCTGGCTTATTGGCATGGCACATGATGGATGGATTGTGTTCTAGTAAAGCTTCCAGATTCTTCTTCTCTTTTTTGTATATTCACTCATTCAATTTAGTATATATAAAAAAATGTTTGCATATCCTTTACAGGACATCGCTGTCAACATCAGCATATTTCAGCTGATTGTTGATTTCTTGGCAAGATTACGCTCAGTAGTTTGCTATTGCTTTCTGAGCGGCCGACTCACATACCCCGTAAGTTACCGACGCGATTCGAACCACTGCTGATTCTCACCGTCGTCACGTTACCTACGAAAGTATACGAGATTACGAAGAAATGTTGCTAACCTCTAGGCAATTATGCCGTCCCTTCAAGGCAGGAACTATAATGAAATTGTTTTTTTTGGTTACCTTTACAATATTTTATTTATATGGTCTTTACAAACATAAACTAATAGCTAATAACCCATTGGCAAGTAGAAACATGAAACTAATCAATCAAAATAATAATAATAAACACCAAAAAGTATGAGATAACAAATAACAGTAACTTACAGAATCGTTTCCCACGCCTCGTTTCCAAATTTGGTCTGCACGAGCTCTCGGATGACGCAGTGGATTTGTCCGTACTGAAGAAAACAACATTGATTGAAACGTTAGAACCGAGGTTTACCCAGCGGTCATCACTAACGCCTCTCCAAATGACTCTCATTTAACATTATTTTATTCTCTGGTTGATGGTGACACGAAAATGTGAGAGAACAATAGAGGGGACAATGCTTAACAATGTGTATAGTGCAGAAGAACAGATATATCATCATGGCCTGGGGAGAATTGTGCTGCAGGGAGTGACCAGAGAATCTGACCGACACTCAGGACTCCATGAAAAGGCCAGACGGACACATAAACAGACTGTTATTGGTATATGGGACTCTTCGCTGGCTGTTGCAGATGAGGACGGAACATGTATGGGTTCGTCCCGAGTGCTCTGATGCCAGTCTTGATTCAGCTGAACTCAACTCGGATTAACCAGATGGATAAATTTAAATACCTAGAGGCAATAATCAGTCATTATCATTAAATGTAAGAAAGAGAGTGCTATATAGAACCTGTTTTGCTGTATGGCAGTGGATCATGGAATGTAAATGAACAAATTAGGAAGAACGTAGAAGCAACAGAGATGTGGTTTAAGAGACGAGTGTTGCGATGGACTGCCAGAGTAACTAACAACTTAAAGGCGACTCCACTTTGGATCGATCACTTCGGCCTTCCGAAAGTGTGGCACAAAGCAAGGTCTTCCTAGCTCCAGCGACGACACCCAGAAGCCTCTGAAAAAAATGCACTCGTGAACGGAACATCGGAGTCTGGGTTCGAATCTATAACTTTCAGAACGCGAGGCAGGCGGTTAACCAAACAACCAACCAAACATCCAATTAAACAACCCACCAAACATCCAACCAAACATCCAACCAAACATCAAACCAAACAACCAACCAAACATCCAACCAAACAACCAACCCACCATCCAACCAAACATCCAACCAAACATTCAACCAAACATCAAACCAAACACCCAACCAAACATCCAACCAAACATCCAACCAAACATCAAACCAAACAACCAACCAAACATCCAACCAAACAACCAACCCACCATCCAACCAAACATCCAACCAAACATCCAACCAAACATCCAACCAAACATCAAACCAAACAACCAACCAAACATCCAACCAAACAACCAACCAAACATCCAACCAAACATCCAACCAAACATCCAACCAAACATCCAACCAAACATCAAACCAAACATCCAACCAAACATCCAACTAAACATCCAACCAAACATCAAACCAAACATCCAACCAAACATCCAACCAAACATCCAACCAAACATCCAACCAAACATCAAACCAAACAACCAACCAAACATCCAACCAAACAACCAACCAAACATCCAACCAAACATCCAACCAAACAACCAACCAAACAACCAACCAAACATCCAACCAAACAACCAACCAAACATCCAACCAAACATCTAACCAAACATCCAACCAAACATCCAACCAAACATCCAACCAAACAACCAACCAAACAACCAACCAAACATCCAACCAAACATCCAACCAAACAACCAACCAAACATCCAACCAAACATCCATCCAAACATCCATCCAAACAACCAACCAAACAAACATCCAACCAAACAAACATCCATCCAAACAACCAACCAAACAAACATCCATCCAAACAACCAACCAAACAAACATCCAACCAAACAAACAACCATTCAACCAACCAATTAATTAACCAATCAATTAACCAACTATCCATTAATCCAACCAAACAAACAACCATCGAATCAACCAATTAACTAATCAGCCAACCAATCATGCAACTAACCATCCGACCAACCAAACTGCCAACAATCTAACCAACTAACTAAGCAATTAATCATAGAGTCAGCCAACAAACTAACCAACCAACTAACCAACCAACCAACCAACCAACCAACCAACCAATCAACCAACCAACGAACATCTATTTGATGGACAAGAGAATACCCTAGCCCATAAATTGTAATGATATAGATAGATGCAGTTAGTTTCTATCGAGATAAACCCGAAACAAATTAATGCAAAATGACACCAGAGAGCTGAACAAACGAAACAAGCAATCAAAATCAAACGTGTCTAGCAAATTCTTTATCGACAAGCAAAAAATAAACAGATTATTTGAGGGGAAAAGGTGGGTAGATGATAGAACGTAAATACAAGAGCGCAAAGCATATCTGACATTCGAAATATTACATCCTATCGCAAACCACATACATCGACACACGCACCTTTTTATTCTGTCCATTGTCGATGTGATTTATTTCCTTATATCAGGATTGGCTCTGTAAAAATCTCTTTCCCGCATTCATTGAGAACGATATGCTGAAAACGATGCGTTTCATCTTATGGAAAACTGCTATCATTTGATATATTCTATTTATCACATCAGTTATATATTGTGTCACCAAATCTGGATATTAGGAGGATTTTCAAGTCTGCGGAGATGAAGATTTGGAACGAGTATTGCGATAGACTGCCAGAGTAACTAACAACTTAATGGCGAGCGATCGACTTCATTTTGACTCAGTCTCTTCGGCCTGTCGAGAGTGTCGCACAAAGCACGAACGTCCTAACTCCAACGACTACGCTAAGGGGCTGTCAAGAACAACCGCACCCGCGAACGGAATGACGTATCTAACCCATAACCTTCGGAACGTGGGACATGTGGCTTAATCATTTCTCCACACCAAGATCCCCGAAAGGCTAATGCAAGTTCATTCATTCATTCATTCATTCATTCATTCATTCATTCATTCAGTTGTATGTCCTTTGCAGAACCTCGCTCCCATACCAACCGTCTGGAAAGCTTCTCGGTCATAAGCAAGATGTCCCGCGTCCGATACACCCATCTGGAGATCATCCGCCACATCCTGCACCCATCTTCTCTTTGGCCTTCCGCTTCCTCCCTTCCGGGGCATATACCCCTTCTTTATCGTTCTCTCCGAACTTTCATGACGTTTCAAGTGACCAAAATATTTCAATTTTCTTTGTTTTATCGTCTTTAATAGCCAACCTTCTTCAATATTCATAACTTGTCGTATGAAAGCATTTCTTCCTTTCTGTACGCAAGATATTCTTAGAACCCGTCTATAACATTTATATTCAAAGTAGAACATTATATTCAACAATAACAACTAAATTACCCTTTTACACACAGGACAAATGATGCTAGACCCACATATCTATAGACCAAACGGCACTCAGTGGCTGATGTGCCAGCATCACGCCGACCGCCTTTACTACCCAAAACATCCTGATACAAATGTTAGGTTCGCCACGACCTGGGAGCCCCGGTCAATTCACAAAATAATTCGAATCCGCCTATCTGAGAATCAACCCCATGCCCATCTGGTCGGTAGGCGAGTGTTTGGCCTCTACGATACCTCGGCTTCCAACTATACGAAAGAGATAAATACCGTTTATTTCTCATATAATGAGAAAAGTTAAAAGTTAGTTGCATATACTTTACGGGACGTCGCAGTCAACCCCAGTATTTTTTGGCTGTTTGTGATTTCTTGACAAGTTTTCGTTCAGTAGTTTCATTGCTTTCTGAAAAACCGGTATCATACAATTTTATAAACACAAAGGCAGGTCTGCTGCTAAATAGCGCGCAGCTGTGTTTCGAACGTGGTATGCGGGTTTACAAATTGCGCCCGTAACGCCGTCCCCAACGAGCCGGCTATGAGAAGAGAGACATTGGAAAACAGCTTGACCTCTGTATAAAAAATACAAGGAGAAGACACGACAAAGGCAGGCCGGGATAAATGATGCTGGATGGACTGTGACGGTGGCCTGGAGGAATATCATCAACAGAGTTGATATGGAGCAACGTGGGACGAGATCTGTGTGTGTATATGAACGCATACGCCAGTTGGCAAGGCGCGTAATCTTGATCATCATATCTAGGAAACTGAAGCACTTTTGCCACATCAGCCGTCACAGCGGTTCGGTATACCAGTCATCGAAGGCTGGGGGGGATGGTGGTCTCCGCGGCCTAGTGGTTAAACCGACTACCTCCCCTTCCGGAAGTTGTAGGTTCAGTTCCGGAGTCTGTCATTTGGTTCACGGGTGCAATGTTATTTCGGAGACTCCTGGGAGTTTTCGCTGGAACTACGGAGTTCGTGCTTTGTGCGACGCTTTCGGCAAGACGACCTGCGGAAAGAAACTAAGCCATATGGGATAAAACCCGGTACGATACAGTCGATCCTAAGTCTTTAAGCCATATTTAAGTAATGGATGGTATGGTTCCTGTAAGTCGGGGCAGAGCCTGGCTAGTACCACAGGAAACACAGGACATACGGACGTCATGGGCTTCAAAATACATGAGGTAGAAGAACTCGTCAAGGACCGAGAGTCTTTCCTGAACCTACAAGACGAACTTGGCCTTTAAGGAACACTTACACATAGCTTAGTAGCCCCTGTTGTGTAATGGCTAGAAACACAACTTCGGGCGATTCGGGAGTAGGCCCCCTACGCTGGTTTTCATACAATGGAATGAGTGCCGGTCGTTTAGAAGGCAATGGAAGACCACTGAAAATAAACTTGCCAAGAAATCACAAACAGCCAAACATTGGGGGTTGACTGCGACATCCTGCAAAGGATATGCAATTATATATGGACTGGTCTTTGTGTGTAAATTAGCTTTCTATATTACCAGTGCCCCTCGCCATCAGGCGAATCCACTGCGACTCCTGAGGTATTTGTGAAGATATTTATTTAATCTTAACTCTTGAAACATAGAGACGATAGAAGAACGTCACTGAAAGCCAATCTTGTGTGATTGTTCTGAATGTGACACTTTATGTCAGCATATATATTTTTTACACCCTAGATGTAACAACCACAGAGTTTGTGTAAAGAATTACCGCATCCGATCCCAACACAGCTGTTTACGCTGCATAATGTTATGCACACAATCAACAGATTTGTTTGGAAAAAGAAGCCACAAACAGTATGGAGGATGCCAGTCTTCATTGGCGAACTAGTCCTGAGGCAATTCAGCTGCAGCAAACGGGTAATCCAAACTGACATATCAGGTACAAAACGGAGCAGAGCTGTCCCTTCATAGTCTCCCAGATTGGAGCCAAATAAATATTATTTGACGGGGAATAATAGATGAGTTTGGTCTGAGCGGGCTAACTAGAATTTATTGTGCTGCTAGCTATGTGCGATTTTTCTTGGCCTGTTTGGCTGCTTATATATAGACGTGTGTGTTGTGTTGGACATCAGATTGTTTGTTAATCGGCTGTTTGTTTCAAAATAGGTTTCAAATTTGGGTACAGTGCTCTTTGCTATTGCTTTCTCTCACTCTCTCTCTCTCTCTCTCTCTTTGTCGCTGTCTCTTTCTCCTTCTCTCTTACTCTTTCTCCATCCCTCTCTCTCTTTCTCCTTCTATCTATCTGTGTGTCGTCTCTCTCTCTCTCTCTCTCTCTCTCTCTCTCTCTCTCTCTCTCTCTCTCTCTTAAAAGGGTTTCAACTTTTGTAATAATTTTCTTTTCCGTTTCATTCATTCATTAAGTCATTCATTCATTCTCTCTCTCTCTCTCTCTCTCTCTCTCTCTCTCTCTCTCTCTGTGTGTTTGTGTGTGTGTGTGTGTGTGTGTGTGTGTGTGTTAAACTTGTGTAGAACATTTCATTTCCATTTCATTCATTCATTCATTCACTCATTTTATCCAGAATGAAGGAATTGGTATCATATCCGCAGGCACAAAGGTAACGCCAATTAAGGACGTAGAAACATTGACATGCCCGCAACCCAAGGAGGACGGAAGAGATGGCAGAGCCTAGCAACAAGCAGAACACCCTTGAAGGTTAACAGTACAACCCCAAGGAGGTCAGCGTGGCCGAGTGGATAAAAGTGCTCGTTTTTGAACTTCCGGTGTGTTGATGCCGAGATAACGGGTTAAACCTCTACACCGATTAGTCGGACTAAAATGGTGACTTCTCGTTTCCTGACTAAGGGACGTAAATTACAAGTAACTCAGAAGTCGGAGTGGGTTCTCTTGATGGCGAGGGACATTAATAAATGTGGAAGCTAATCTACGCGCAAAAACACCCTCTGTACTCCCCAGTGGTGGCAATTGCATGTATGAAATACGTTTGAGTTTAAAGCGAGCAAACGCAACAAGAAAAACAAAACACGCCAAGTATTAGAGGTTTTCTGGCCTTAGAAGAGAAGAATCTCCAAATAAAAGGATTAGAACATATATTGTTTACGTTTCAACCTAACCGATAAACAAAATACACAGCTTCCCAGATTAGAGACAAAGGCAAATGTCTGAGATGATGGAAAACATTCTTGGTCTTGAGTGGGGGAAAAAAAATAAGATACAGAAAGAAACAGACAGAAGGAAAATGGTTAAAAATACTGATAATAACGAAAGGTAATCCACACGTAAAAATTGAGTCCATTGCATTAGAAGTAGTAGCGCAAGTATGGAATAAACTTAAGTTCAAAGCCAAGGGATAGGAAAAAAAAAGGAAAAGGAAAATGACCCGAAACTACATAGAAACACAGCACCCTCGTAACACTGGACCCAAGGATTTACAAGCTTGGGAATCTGAGTGCCAGGGACACAAGAAACACAGCACCAACGTAGCACTGGACCCAAAGATTTACAAGCTTGGGAATCTGAGTACCAGGGGTACCAGAAACACAGCACCCACGTAGCACTGGACCCAAGGATTTACAAGCTTGGGAATCAGAGTACCAGGGACACTAGAAACACAGCACCCACGTAGCACTGGACCCAAGGATTTACAAGCTTGGGAATCATAGTACCAGGGACACCAAAAAGATGATGATATGACCAGGTCGATTAAACTAAACTAACAATTCAGTTTGCTGATAACTTCATGTCACATTTGACTTCCTTTCTCTCTTTCTACAAATCTTTCCGGTTGTTACAACATGTTCCAAGTTTTGTCTTCACAAAATGTGGCCCAACAAATTATGGCTTTCTCTTTCTGATGTTGGTGATACGTTGTCTTGAACAGCGCCTCCTTTAAATCTGTCTTTAATGACGCTTTCCTCAAAGTTGTCTTTCACGATGCTGCGGACTCGCGCAGGACAAAACAGGCTGAAGTTCCAGTTGTTCAGTAAACTACAGAAAGGATGTGAATAAGGAAATAACCGTGGAACTTTCACTGACATCAAACCGGCGCTGTGGTAAAGGATGACTAACGCGATTCGCAATCCCACATTTTGAAACCCAGCTGCGGGCGATTTGGAAGCAGACCACCTTGCGTTGGTTTTTATATAATGGTATGAGCGTCGATCGTTCAGAAGGCAATAACAAACTACTGAATGTAAACTTGCCAAGTTCGCAAACAGATCAAATGCTGGGGTTGGCTTCGATGTCCTGTAAAGGATACGCAACTAACTTTATTTTAAAAATTTGTTACAGAAATATCCAACATAAGCAGGTAGAGACATTATGTTTGGATAACACTCACAAGAAGACAATTGTAAGGCAGGCATCGTGAAGGACAACTTTGAGGAAGGCGCCATTAAAGACAACTTTGAGGAAGACGTCATTAAAGATAACTTTGAGGAAGGCGTCATTAAAGACAACTTTGAGGAAGGCGTCATTAAAGACAACTTTGAGGAAGGCGTCATTAAAGACAACTTTGAGGAAGGCGTCATTAAAGACAACTTTGAGGAAGGCGTCATTAAAGACAACTTTGAGGAAGGCGTCATTAAAGACAACTTTGAGGAAGGCGTCATTAAAGACAACTTTGAGGAAGGCATCGTGAAAGACAATTTTGAGGAATGCGTCATTAAAGACAGCTTTAGTTGAGTTGAGTTAAGAACCGTCATCACTGCACTCAGGACATTCCCATACGTGCTAAGTCCCCTCGTTCAACAGCCAGCGAAAGACGGCTTTAAAGAAGGCGTTGTTAAAGACAACTTATCACGATCATCCGAAAGAGAAAGTCATAATTGTTTGTGCCACATTATGAGAAGACAAAATGTGGGGCATGTTGTAACAACCGGAAAGATGTGTAGAAAGAGAGAGAGAGAGAGAGAGAGAGAGAGAGAGAGAGAGAGAGAGAGAGAGAGAGAGAGAGAGAGAGAGAGAGAGAGAGAGAGAGAGGAAGAAGAAGAAGAAGAAGAAGAAGAAGAAGAAGAAGAAGAAGAAGAAGAAGAAGAAGAAGAAGAAGAAGAAGAAGAAGAAGAAGAAGAAGACAACGAGAGAAAATTCTTGACAGTCTTCTGTTGTAGCATGGAAGGAAATCAATACATGAATTGATCCATGCTGTCGGAGATCGCAATTTGTGATCGTCCATCCCAGTCGGCAAGGCACTTGATGATGATGACACTCGCACCATTTCATGCTACAGACAATGGAGATGTCAACAAATATAAACTGACTATTGTGTTCTTTCTATATATTCAGGTCAACGTCTCAAGGTGCACAAAGGGTAAGAAGAAGAAGACAAATCCCAATTTGTGTCTAATATTTTCGAGTGAATACACTGGAAAGAAACCACAGATTGTTCTATAAATTGGGAAATGACCAGCTTTAATACTCACTCATCCTCAGAACCCGTAAATAGCATTATTTTTACCGGTCTACGACATTTGAGACGCAATTAGAACTCGTTAACCTAGATTTTTGATGTGGCAGAAAAGAAAGCGACTATTACTGATTCCGGTGGTGCTAATAGATAATTACTGTAGTATTCTCGACCACGTGTGACACTTTCTTACTTAAGTTAAAGTAATAGGGAATTAGAAGTCTGGTGATGTAAACAAACAAAAAAGTCGAAAAAAGGGGCCGGATGGATGAGAAAAGAGAGAAGGGAGAGAGAGAGACTAGAGAATGACAGATAGATATATAGACAGCGAGAGAAGAGAGAGACGAGATAAAGACAGACAGACAGACAGACAGACAGACAGACAGACAGACAGACAGACAGACAGAGTGATGATGATGATGATGATGATGATGATAATGATGGTGATGATGAAGAGGAAGAAGAAGAAGAAGAAGAAGAAGAAGAAGAAGAAGAAGAAGAAGAAGAAGAAGAAGAAGAAGAGTGGAACAACTATCTGTGTCAGAAATAATTACCCCAAAATGGTCCCCTACCCCCAGAATAAGCTCGTGACTAATCGCGTGCAAGAAAGCGGTATCTACTTAATCATGGCGGAACTATCTTAATATGGCCACTGACAATAATGGATGACTGTATAGAGAAAGAGCTTCCTTTTGGCGCAAAGTCGTAATGAAATCGTGGTATGAAAGAGATTACTTCTCATCTTATCATTGCCGTGATGGAGTGGCCTTTAATGAGGTGGCGGACAGGTGTCCTATTCTGTGGTTCTGTTGGGGATTTTTACAAGAGATATTCAGTTTTGGATTTTGGGTTGTACAGGTATATTTTCATTATGTACAGGTGAATCAAGGTATGCTTTGTTCTACGTCAGTGGGTTATACAAGGAGGGGATTTTAATGCAGTGCACGAATTCGGTAGCACAGGCGAGAAATGACGCGTGTCTGCCGGAGATTGTTTTTACTTACATTCACATAACGTTAGATGGAAAGAAGAAGAAGGACGGAAGAAGAAGAAGAAGAAGAAGAAGAAGAAGAAGAAGAAGAAGAAGAAGAAGAAGAAGAAGAAGCTAATAATAAAGATTGATGGGTCATAGATGGATAGGTTTAAGATATGTTTGTATATAGATGAACAGATTATAAATGAGTGGGTTTTTGGATGGATGAATATTAGATGGATCGGTTATAGATGAACGGGATTTAGATGGATAGGATTTAGATGGATGGGTTATAGATGGGTGAATTTGTCTCGGTGGGTTTCAGATGAATGGATTTTATATATAGATCTATCTAAACCCATTCATTAAAAACCCATCTATTTATCTAGAATCACCCATCGAAAACTCATCCTTCTAAAACTAATCAATCTAAAATCATTACATCCAATTACCTATCACATACTATCTAACAATCCGTCCCTTTAGAACTCAAACATAAATTTTACCTATCATAAAATATAGAACAATCAGTGAATCCATCTATAACCCACCCATCTAAAACTCACCGATATATCGATATTTTATGATATTTTATGATATGTTTTTATCATATTTATGATAGGTAAAATTTATGTTTGAGTTCTTGAGGGACGGATTGTCAGATAGTGTGTGATAGGTAATTGGATGTAATGATTTTAGATTGATTAGTTTTAGAAGGATGAGTTTTCGATGGGTGATTCTAGATAAATATATTTATAGATAGATGGGTTTTTAATGAATGGGTTTAGATAGATGGGCTTATATAAATGGGTTTAGATAGTTGGGTTTCAGACGGATGTATTGAGACTGATGGATTTAGATAGATGGATTTAAATATATGGATTTAGATATATGGATTTAAATATATGGATTTAGATATATGGATTTAAATATATGGATTTAGATATATGGATTTAGATATATGGATTTAGATATATGGATTTAAATATATGGATTTAAATATATGGATTTAAATATATGGATTTAGATATATGGATTTAAATATATGGATTTAGATATATGGATTTAGATATATGGATTTAGATAGATGGACTTAGATGGATTTAAATATATGGATTTTTATAGATGAATTTAGATAGATGGAGTTAGATAGCTGGATTTAGATAGACGGGTTTAAATAAATGGATTTATATAGATGAATTTAGGTAGATAGATTCAGATCTATAGATTTAGAAAGATGGATTTAGATAAATGGATTTAGATAGATTGGTTTCAGATAGATCACATGAAGATGGATGCATTTTACATTGTTGGGTTTTGAGCGGATGGAGATTTTGTTAGAAGCAGGGGGAAGTGGTATGACTTTCTTCAAAACTCGTAGACCAGGTACGATTAAGGTTTATAAGGTATGGATTGTTACAAAACAAGAAAATGAATAGCACCCCCTTTTTAAAAACCGCGGTAGTGTACGGGCTTCTAGGGTTCTCGGATAAGGTCCAACAATTTGACAAACCTTGTACACGTCGCCAAAGTTGATAGAGCACTAGCCAGTTGAAAATTAAACGGACCAGCCTCAACGGCCGCAGTCAAGACGGTTTCACATCTAGAAAAGCCAGCCACAAAAGAATATTTACGACATGTGTGATTCTGGTATACACAGATTGATCTTCGACAGGGCCAAGGAGTTAGAGCACAATGTGTGATTTTCCTGGTGTGGTCTATGGAAGAAGACTGGGACACAGTCTGGTATTCGTGTAGAATTAATTAATTCTTTACAAGCAAACCAAACGGCTGAATGGCCAACAGCCATCTTCTTCTTCAGCTTTCCGAGCCATTGAGGTTCTTTGCTGCAAATACAATCCGTCTCCATTCGTCTCTCTGGTTGACCTTCTCTTGCCAGCCGTTGATTCCAAGTGCTTGTAGGTCTGTACATGTATTATCTCTCCACCGTCTTCTTGGTCTACCTCGGGGTCTACGGTCATTTATTTCCTGAGTGTAAGCGAGATTTGTTTCCCTATTATCTTCCATTCTTTCTATATGACCCAGCCATTGTAGTCTATTAGCCTTCATGATACCAGTGATTAGCGGGGACTTAAACAGATCATAAATGTCTTTGTTACTTCTTCTTTTCCACTCTCCCCTTTGTGTATCCCTAATGGGTCCAAAGATGCGTCTTAAAATTTTGTTCTCAAAGGTTTGTAACAAGGCTTCGTCTCCTTTCGTTGTACTCCAGGTTTCAGAGCCATACAGCACAACTGAACAGCCATAAGGGACAATAATTAATTGCTTCTTCCCTGCGTCCAAAAAACAATTTCTAAAAGAGTTGTGACCACATGGTGCCTCTGCTTCAGCCAGGACACAGCCAAAATACAGCTAAAACACAGCCAAGACACAGCCATACTACAACCAAACCACAGGCAGGGCACAGCCAGGCCACAGCCAGGCCACAGCCAGGGCACAGCCAGCCTACAGCCAGGGCACAGTCAGATTACAGCCAACCTATAGCTAGGGCACAACCAGAGGCAGACACATTTCTTTAAAGACAAACACCATGACTGGAAAAATGGAGATTAGAAACGACTGGATTCAGAAGGGTGGCGTGATTGATTGACCACTTGCATGCGCCCCGGCACAGCTCAGAACGGACAGTGTCCAGTCACATTCCTTGGGCGTTTAGTCAAGGGTAGAAATCTGATAAATTTTAATAGACACTGCAATGTTGTATGATTACACTTTAGAAAAGAAAGAAAGAATGAAAAAGAAAGAAACATGGACAGAGAGAACGAATGAGAAAGAAAGAAAAAAAGACAGAAAGAAAGACATCCTTAACAATGCCTCGGAGTTCGTGCTCTGTGTGTGATCCTTCTGGTGCGATCCATGGAAGGAAGCTGAGAAACTGGTATTCATTTGCAATAAATTAGATTCTTTACAAACCAGGCGACATAATAGACAGACAGAAAGAGAACAGACCATAACAACAACAGCCATTAGGAACAATAATTAATTATTTTCTCCCCTGCGTCCAAGAGGCAATTTTCCGAAGAGTTGTGATCACATGGCGCCTCTACCTCAGACAGGACACAGCCAGACCACAGGAAGACTACAGCCAGGACACAACCAGGACACAACCAGGACACAGCCAGGACACAACCAGGGGCAGACAAGTTTCTTAATAGATACACACCATTACTGGACAATGGGAGATTAGAAAAGACTGGCAACAGAAAGACCGGCGTGACTAATTGACCAGTTGCATGCGTGATGACACAGCACGGATTGGACAGTGCTTAGTTGAGGGCAGAAATCTGATGAAATTTAACATATGATAAGTGTGTACGATTTTACCCTACCCAATTCACTTGTTGCAGATCTTCTTCTTCTTCTTCTTCTTCTTCTTCTTCTTCTTCTTCTTCTTCTTCTTCTTCTTCTTCTTCTTCTTCTTCTTCTTCTTCTTCTTCTTCTTCTGCTGCTGCTGATGTTGCTGCTCCATCATCATCATCGTCATCATCATCATTATACCATCATCATCATTATATTATCATTATCATCATCACCATCAATGTCATAATCAACATCGTCATCATCATCATTATACCATCATCATCATCATTACCATTATATCATTATCAACATCATCATCGTCATCATAATCAGTATTATCGTTTTCGACAAATTGAAAGTTTATAAAGAAAGACAATAAGAAAAAAAGAAAGAAAGAAAGAAAAATAAGAAGGAACAAAAGAACGATAGACAGAAAGGAATACAGAGAGAAAGAAAGACTGGGTGTGATCCTTAGAAGAAAATTGGAACTCTAAAGGTCAGCTTCGTGTGCAGATAAAATAGATCCTTTAGAAACAAACCAAACGGTAGAATAGACAGACAGAAAGAGAACAGACCAGAACAACAACAACAACAACCACAAGGAACAATAATTAATTGCTTCTCCCCTGCACAGAGACGCAATTTCTCAAAGAGCTATGACCGCATAGTCACTTTAATACAGCCATGAAAAAGCCAAGACAAAGCCAGTCTACAACCAGGACACTACCAGGATAAGCCAGGTCACAACCAGGACACAACCAGAATACAGTCAAGGTACAACCAGACTTCAGCAGGACACAGTCAGACTACACTCAGGTCACAGCCAGGGCACAGCCAGACTACACCCATGTCTCAGCCAGGGCACAGCCAGGACACAACCAAGACAAAGCCAGGACACAGTCAGGGCACAGCCAGTCTACACACAGGACACAGTCAGGGCACAGCCAGGGCACAGCCAGACTACACCCATGTCTCAGCCAGGGCACAGCCAGGACACAACCAGGACAAATCCAGGACACAGTCAGGGCACAGCCAGACTACACACAGGACACAGTCAGGGCACAGCCAGGGCACAGTCAGGTCACAGCCAGGGCACAGTCAGGTCACAGCCAGGGCACAGCCAGGACACAACCAGGACAAATCCAGGACACAGTCAGAGCACAGCCAGACTACACACAGGACACAGTCAGGGCACAGCCAGGGCACAGTCAGGTCACAGCCAGGGCACAGTCAGGTCACAGTCAGGTCACAGCCAGGGCACAGCCAGGGCACAGCCAGGGCACAGCCAGGACACAACCAGGACAAATCCAGGACACAGTCAGAGCACAGCCAGACTACACACAGGACACAGTCAAGGCACAGCCAGACTACACCCAGTCACAGTTAGGGCACAGTCAGACTACACCCAAGTCACAATCAGGGCACAGCCAGACTACGCCCAGGTCACAGTCAGGGCACCGCCATGGCACAACCAGCGGCAGACAACTTTCTTTAAGGACACACACCATCACGGGACAAAAGGAGGCTAGAAACGACTGGAAGGAGTCAGAAGGTCCGGTGTGACTAATTACCCAGTTGCTTGCCTTCTGACACAGTACAGACTGGACACTGTCTAGGGACATTCGCTGGGAGTTAATCATTAGCAAAAGTCGGATTAACCTTCGTTGACGCTGCAAGGTTGTACCATTCAGCTCTATAAAATTTACTTGTTGTGGATCTTATTCTCCTCTTGCTGCTGGTCCTTTATCATTACCATCATCATCATCGTCATTATCATTAACACTAAAATTACTTTCAAACATACAGTTTCATAAAGATAGAAAGAAAGAAAGAAACATAGAAAGAAAGAAAGACAGAAAGAAAGAAAGAAAGAAAGAAAGAAAGAAAGAAAGAAAGAAAGAAAGAAACGATAGAGAGCAAGTAAAACAGGCAGACGGAGAGAAGAAAGAAGGAAAGAAAGAAAGCCAAACAAACAAACATTCAAACACAGAACAATGAGATACATAAAGAAACACTGTACAACAGTAAGTATTCTTACCATTGTCCCTTGAACTTGTCTTTGTAAATTCACAGGTGAAAACACGACAATCACGTATCAATCAACTACAGAAGAATCATCAACCATGTTCCTAGAAAGAAACATCACATATACTGCAAGGAATATCCATGTCCACTCCCTGAAACAACGGTAGATTTATCCAAGAAGTCATTCTTTCAAAGTTCCACGCGACTCGACCTTACAGGCACCTTTTCCAATCCTTCGTCAAAGGGCAACAAATGTGTCTTATGCATAATTCAATACTGAACGGTAAATTCTACACTTTGATAACTGTTATTGCTCTTTCCGAGATTGAAACAGTTAATTAAACACGGGTTAACTGTTTGTCTTAATGCTGTGTATTCAGTGAAGTGAAAGAAATGTGTATGTTCTGTGTTATTGCTTCTAAGTCTTTGATTGGTGGTCAAAGCTTTAATAACGTGTCTCCACACGTTTATAATGATTGTTGCAGTGTTGCCTTCCAGATTGTTACAGTGTTGCCTTCCAGATTGTTACACCGTTCCCTTCCAATGTATTAAACCTTTTAGTGCAGTAATATCTAAGGTTATCAATACAATAGCAGCGGCGTTAGTTCAGTGGTTAGCATGCTTACCTCCTGGTCGGATGGCTATGTTCAAATCCACTTCCAGGTGGGAGTTTGCTTTTAGTTACCTAGGCTCTCAGGTCAACCCAGATGAAAATGGCTACAGGAAATTTTCGGGGAAATAAAGGCGATCTGTGTGATACAGATCATAACATCCAAGGAGCTCTCATTGGTCGAAAAATATGGAGCAGGAACCAAATATCCAGTACGTCCAATGATGTGACACAGGGTCCGTGCCTTGTATTGTCCTAATTCAGTGCACTACGACAGTCAGGAAACGGACGTGGTTATTATTTGTTATGAATAATTATAGCAAGGCGAAGTTACGATACGCTGTATCAGAAGGTACATCGAAGATTCAGAAGAGAAACTGTTGAATACGCTTTACTATCGACCTTCACTGCACTGGATGATGATGAGTGATTCTGGTAAACCCACACATTCTAAACCTCACCAATGATAGAGAGTTTGTGAACTGTTCTGAAAGCCTCTTTGTGAGATCTATAGGAGAAGACTGAGACACGTATCTGATTATCCGGGGGTAATGAAGTTGATTCTACACAAACCAGACCAGTGCTATTACTGTTGTTGTTTCACTGTCACACGAATCCAATAATTTCTTGAGCGTTAACAACCCGGCTAATTGACAATAGTCAGAGATTGTAGACGTTAAATAAAAAATTAGACCTCAAGCTGCCACCAGCAATGATGGTATTCGACAACAATCTTCCAGCATGTAGGATTTATTCCGGATTGTGCGTGACATTGCACGACATCTGTTGAAATCAATGGCAGAGAGGGAGAAAGCTCGCCGTAACCCTGCAAGGAAAGAAGAAGAAAAAAAAAACAGTATAGGTATATACATGAATAAAACAATTAGAATGATTTCTCCTTCCTCCTCCTCCTCCTCCTCCTCCTCCTCCTCTTTCTTCTTCTTCTTCTTCTTCTTCTTCTTCTTCTTCTTCTTCTTCTTCTTCTTCTTCTTCTTCTTCTTCTTCTTCTTCTTCTTCTTCTTCTTCTTCTTCTTCTTATCTTTCTTGTTCGCTTTGAGCTTCAGAAAACAAATATGGAGAGAACTCTGGTGTTCGCGCTCATTACTGCGATGTTAAGAAGAGCATCAGCTTTTCAGCTAATTCATCGTTTACAGCCGCATTCTCTTCATCATTTCTTGTTGTATCTAAATGTTAGAACAAATGGTTGGGAGTATCTTCTAGTAATCGCGATACAAGACTGAATCAGCCGACTTGCTGATATTAAGATAATCTTGAGATAAGATAATTGTTTCGACTCAGCGGCATAAAATGTGCACCATAAGAATTTTCAGTGAATTATTTGAGAATTAGAGAAGACGAGGAAGGGAACTGGTTACTTCACTTCATATGTTCCAGAGGCAGACACCTGTGGTGGATGTGTAAGACGCTAGGACCATAACATCTTTGTGAGCACTAGGGAATGCAGGAATGTGAGGCAAGTCTGTCCCTTCCATAGCGAACAATGAGCTCTGACCTCGAACAATTGTCCAGCTACGCTCATGCCATTGCCAGTGTAACGTCCTAACCGTTATACCGACAAGCCCGGTTCCTTTTATGTCATGGCCTAGAATATGTGAAAACTCAACACTTCACAACTGGAACATTTCAGTTCGTGTGTGCCGCCATTTGTATCATGACGTCATTGACAAACGGACTGTAATTCCATGGGTAAGTCCCGCAGTGTTGTACCCGGGAATGAGAAAATAGATATCAAGAAAGATGGCAACGTAACGTAACATAACATAATATATAACATAACATATAATATAGCATATAACATAACACATATCATAACACATAACATAACACATAACATAATATAACCCTATCTCGACGGCGATTATGACCGCCACCTAGCAATTACACAAACTCGCCCGCTGTTTCTCGGCTACTCGGCATCACTCTACTAATGAAGTATCAGATTCGCTGGGCTGATCACTTAACTCGTATGTCAGATCACAGGCTCCTTAAACGAATTATTTTACGGCGAGCTGCGTTGTTATAAACGCTCCCAAGGTGGTCGGAGGAAACGCGTTAAAGACATTCTAAATATCACACTAAAAGCTTTTGGAATTCATCACCACACTTGAGAGACTGCTGCCAAAGACCGAAATTCATGGCGTACATCATTACGCAAAAGTGCAGTCACTTGTGAAGCAAACAGGACTGCAAGAGCTGTGAAAATATGGCTGGACAGAAAAACCAATGCAGGAGTGTCTCCTCCTGGAACGTCAAGCATTCTTTTCCCACATGGTCAAAGAACATTTCGAGCCAAAATAGGCTTTACTAACCATCTGAGAACTCACGGCTCCATACTTTCAATCTCACTGGATGAAATGAATGGTCATCATCATTCTTGATAGGCAAACAGAACAACACAATGCATCATGACATTGTGAACACAACGGAAGCAGTGTAGATGAGCACGTTGAGACGACTGTTTGGAGTATGGCGGGCAGAGAAGAACACATGCGCTGTGGACTGAGAGGTGCAGATGTTATGGGATCGCTAATTAAAACCATACAGAAACGACATGTTATGTTTAGAGCATAGTCACAAAGGGGGAAGGCTTTGAGAAATTAGCCTTGGATATGTCTGTCTGTTTGTGTCTCTGTCTGTATGTCTGTCTATAATCTAGTTCTCTTTCTGTGGCAGAGACGCCATTTAATCGTCCGGTCGTTTGTTACCTGCTAATGTAAAGTAGTAATTTTCTTTCTTTCTTTCTTTCTTTCTTTCTGCCTGCCTGCCTGCCTGCCTGCCTGCCTGCATGTCTATCTGTTTTTCTTTCTTTCTCTTTGCTTTTGTCTGTCGTTCACATTTCATTAACTACTATTCTCACTGTCCCTACCTCTCACTGTCTCACACATCGTCCACTTTTCTCACTGTCTCTCACACATGACCGACTGTTCTCCCTGTCTCACAATATCCCGTACGATTTTCCTCGTGATTCAGTTTTTTGGTCACCATTTCCTAAGGTGCTACAACCAGCGATTCTCAAACATGTAAGACAGCCGACCCCTGGGCCTCAAAAACTATATCCTCAAATTCACACTTGCATATTCACAACTCTTGTACTTTGTTAAATATACTGCTAAATACAAATGCAACTTCACCTACCCTTTGGATCTCCCTCTCTGTCTGTCTGTCTCTCTCTTTCTCTCTGTCTCTCTCTGTCTCTCTCTGTCACTCCCTCTCTCTTCTTTTCCAACTCCCTCTCTTCCTCTCACACTCTCCCTTAATCTCTCTCTCTCTCTCTCTCTCCCTCTCTCTCTGTGATGTCTTCTTTTCTCTTCGCTCTCTCTCTCTCTCTCTCTCTCTCTCTCTCTCTCTCTCTCTCTCTCTCTCTCGCTCTCTCTTGTACCCTTTATCACCCAAATGAGACACAGACCTTCAACCAACCCACTCCAACCCTCCCATCCTGGGCTACCCCACGCAGCCGCCCACGTCCTCCCCATATGATTCATTTCTTGTTCCACTTCTCTTCTACTTGTGATTTTAAGTCTTCCCCTTCTTCTTTTACCCCGTTGATTCCAGACAAAGGCCGTTCTGGTTACACTATTCTCAGTTTTATTTTCTCAATGTATGTCTTACCCAACACCAGCGATGTGTCTTCCCTTCCAGATTCACAGAAACCTTGGTTCTGTCCATCCCCCCACATAGTATCTGGTTGTCAACATCCCACTTTGGGACTCGCTGCTCTAAAACCTGATTTTGAATTGCAAAGCTGTTTTTATGTCGTGTAACCGAACGATCAGTTCCACTGCAGCTGATTTTGAACACATTAAACAGTCTAGGAAAAACAAAATACTGGTGTTAAATTCACATAAAAAAACACCCAGGGGAAAGCCACGAAATGATTTATTCACACTGCCAGACACGCATCGGGTTTTTGATGGTAATTTTTGATATCCTTAGAAGTGGAAAGTCACAGAATGTAAGTTACGTAAAGACAAACACAGAGACAGGGGTCAGTGTGGCCGAATAGATAAGGCCAATTATTCTTAAACATCCGGTGTGCTGATACTGATGTAGGAGGTTAAACCCCTACATCGGTCAGTTGGACTAAAATGTCGACATCTCGTCCTAGACTTGGAGACGTAAATTACAAGTACCTCTGAAATCCGAGTGGGTTCGTCTGATGGCGAGGGACAATTGTAATAGGGAAAGATAATCCACACGCAAAATTCAGTGTACCGTGTATGGATTACACATGAATTCAAAGCGAACAAGCACCCAAAAAACCCAAAAAAAACAACAACACACACACACACACACACACACACACACACACACACACACACACACACAGAAGCCACAAACAATGTATTGCATGATGTATTGCCTGACGCATTTCGCTGCTTTCAGGTTACCTAACCAACCAATAAACAAACAAAACAACCAACCGAGCAAACCATCATCCATTCAAACTAAGCAACCAGCCAACTAAGTAATTACAGAGCCAGACAGCAAACTATCTCATCAGCCAATCAACAAACCAACCGACTAAGCCAATCAACCAGATAAACCAAATATTCAGCCATTCATACAGACGACAGCCAATCAGCCAACCAACACACGACAGCCAATCAATCAATCAATCAACCAACAGACGACAGCCAATCAACCAAGCAACAGACGACAACCAATCAATCAACCAGTAGACGACAGCCAATCAACCAAGCAACAGACAACAGCCAATCAATCAATCAATCAATCAACAGACGAAAGCCAATCAACCAATCAATCAACCAACAGACGACAGCCAATCAATCAATCAATCAATCAACCAACAGACAACAGCAAATCAATCAATCAATCAACCAACAGACGACAGCCAATCAACCAAGCAACAGACAACAGCCAATCAATCAATCAATCAACCAACAGACGACAGCCAATCAATAAATCAACCAACAGACGACAGCCAATCAATCAATCAATCAATCAACCAACAGACAACAGCCAATCAATCAATCAACCAACAGACGACAGCCAATCAATCAATCAACCAACAGACGACAGCCACTCAATCAATCAATCAACCAACAGACGACAGCCAATTAACCAAGCAACAGACAACAGCCAATCAATCAATCAATCAAACAACACACGACAGCCAATCAACCAACCAACAGACAACAGCCAATCCACCAAGCAACAGACGACAGCCAATCAATCAACCAGTAGACGACAGCCAATCAACCAACCAACAGACGACAGCCTACCAACCAACCAATAGACAACAGCCAATCAACCAACCATCCAATAGACGACAGCCAATCAATCAACCAGTAGACGACAGCCAATAAACCAACCAACCAATAGACAACAGCCAATCAACCAACCAACCAACAGACAACAGCCAATCAACCAAGCAACAGACGACAGCCAATCAATCAACCAGTAGACGACAGCCAATCAACCAACCAACCAACAGACAACAGCCTACCAACCAACCAATAGACAACAGCCAATCAACCAACTATCCAATAGACGACAGCCAATCAACCAACCAGTAGACGACAGCCAATCAACCAACCAGTAGACGACAGCCAATCAACCAACCAACAGACGACAGCCAATCAACCAACCAACCAATAGACAACAGCCAATCAACCAACCATCCAATAGACGACAGCCAGTCAATCAACCAGTAGACGACAGCCAATCAACCAACCAGTAGACGACAGCCAATCAATCAACCAGTAGACGACAGCCAATCAACCAACCAACCAACAGACGACAGCCAATCAACCAACCATCCAATAGACGACAGCCAATCAACCAACCAGTAGACGACAGCCAATCAACCAACCAGTAGACGACAGCCAATCAATCAACCATCCAATAGACGACAGCCAATCAACCAACCAGTAGACGACAGCCAATCAACCAACCAGTAGACGACAGCCCATCAATCAACCATCCAATAGACGACAGCCAATCAACCAACCAGTAGACGACAGCCAATCAACCAACCAGTAGACGACAGCCAATCAATCAACCATCCAATAGACGACAGCCAATCAACCAACCAGTAGACGACAGCCAATCAAACAACCAGTAGACGACAGCCAATCAACCAACCAGTAGACGACAGCCAATCAACCAACCAACCAACAGACGACAGCCAACCAACCAACCAACCAATAGACAACAGCCAATCAACCAACCATCCAATAGACGACAGCCAATCAACCAACCAGTAGACGACAGCAATCAACCAACCAGTAGACGACAGCCAATCAACCAACCAACCAACAGACGACAGCCTACCAACCAATAGACAACAGCCAATCATCCAACCATCCAATAGACGACAGCCAATCAATCAACCAACCAGCAGACGACAGCCTACCAACCAACCAATAGACAACAACCAATCAACCAACCATCCAATAGACGACAGCCAATCAATCAACCAGTAGACGACAGCCAATCAACCAACCAACCAACAGACGACAGCTAACCACCCAACCTACCAACAGACGACAGCCTACCAACCAACCAATAGACAACAGCCAATCAACCAACCATCCAATAGACAACAGCCAATCAACCAACCAACAGACGGCAGCCAACCAACCAACCAACCAACATACGACAGCCAATCAACCAACCAACAGACGACATCCAATCAATCAACCAACAGACGACATCCAATCAATCAACCAACAGACGACATCCAATCAATCAACCAACCAACAGACGACAGCCAATCACTCTGCACGAAGCACGCATGTCTTTACGGTTTTCAGCATACTCTATCAGTCCGTAACAGTCCGTTATAAAGGGTGTTTATAAAGTCCCACTACGCTTTGTATGCAGAACATTGAAAAATGAAGTACAGGATGTCATTAAAAATATGCTCCACAGTCCATCCTGAAGCAATATGCAGCGAATGGCTGTGGCCTGCTGGCTGGAGCAATTCTTTGCACTCCAAACAGAATGGTGTTATCAACGGAAGAAAGAATTTTTCAAATTCGTTCTACATACAAAGTGTAGTGAGACGTTACAAGCACTATGTATAACGGACTGTAACGGACTGATAGAGTATGTTGAGAACCGTAAAGATATGCATGCTTCGTGCAGAGTGACATGATTTATTTAAAAATATAAAAAAAATAATATGCAGCATACATTTAATCACAGTCTATACACCTGGTATATAACACAAACTATCGTCTGTCAAAACCACAAGGTTCCAGTGATATATAAAAAGCCAATCAACTAGCTAACTAAACAGCCTGCCAAGCAACTAAACAACTAAAGAGCCAGACAGCAAACCAATCGATTTCCCCCCTGAAATCCATGCCTTTAAGCAGTCCCTGAGATCTCCTCCCTTTATGCCATCCTGAAATCCTTTCCTTTTACTCCGTAATGAAATCCCTTCCCTTGCGCAGTCCCTGAAATCTCTTCCTTTAGGCAATCGCTGAAATACCTTTCTTTACGCAGTCCCTGAAATCCCTTCCCTTACGCCGACCATGAAAGTCCTACCTTTACCCCGACACTGAAATCAATGCCTTTACGCAGTCACTGAAATACACTTCCATTACGCAGTGCCTGAAATCCCTTCCTTTAAATCAGTAGTTCCCAAACTTTTCAAGCAGAGGGCCATATCTACTATTTTCGGTTGTTAAGTGAGCCACAACGTTATAAACTTATAAAAGTCGTGCAATATCACTCTTACCTTTCTTAACTATAGTCACCGAAATCCTAAAACGTTAAAGGCAGTCAGTGTCAGTACTACACTGCGGTCATTTTTTTTTTTGGGGGGGGGGAGGGCGGGTAAAATCAAAAGTTCATTTAACAATAAATTTTAAATAAGTTTAGACAATCGCTATTAATGTAATTAATTTACAATTGTAACTGTTCTTCATAACCAGTTGCTTATGTTCAAATGCCAGTTTGTTAATGTCTGTATTTAAAAAAAAAAAAAAAAAAAAAAAAAAAAATTAATTTCAACACAATACTACCGACTTCGTTCAGAAAGCAATGGCAAATTACTGAACGGAACACTTGCCTAGTACATCAACATCAGCTGAAAAATGCTGGTGTTGACTGCAACGTCCCGTAAGGGATACGCAACATTTATTATTATTACTAGCTGACACGGCCCGGCTTCGCCCAGACTCTGGTGGGGAGCATCTCATTTAATTCATATAAGTAGTCATATAAGCTCCCGTTCCCGACTGTCTGTCTGTCTGTCTGTCTGTCTATCTATCTGTCTGTCTGTCTGTCTGTCTGTCTGACCCGGCCCAGCCCATGGTGGAGAGCATCTCATTTAAATCATATAAGTAGTCATATAAGATCCCGTTCCCGACTATCTGTATGTCTGTCTGTCTTGGGTAAATGGAGGAGGGAGGAGGAAGAGGGAGGTGGAGGAGGGAAGAGGAGGGAGGAGGAGGGAGGAGGAGACAGGAGGAATAGGAGGGAGGAGGAGGGATTAGGAAGAGGAGGGAGGAGTAGGGTGGAGGAGGAGGGGGAGGAGGAGGGAGAAGGAGGGAGGAGGAGATCGCAGGAGGAGGAGGAGAGGGAGGAGGAGGGAGGAGGAGGAGAGAGTAGGCGGAGGGAGGAGGCGGAGGGAGCAGGAAGAGGGAGGAAGAGGGAGGAGGAGGAGGGAGCAGAAGGAGGAGGGAGGAGAAGGAGGAAGGAGGAGTAGAGAGTGGGAGGAGGGAGGAGGCGGAGGGAGGAGGAGGGAGGAGGAAGAGGGAGAAGGAGGAGGGAGGAGAAGGAGGGAAGAGGATGAGAGGGAGGAGGAGGAAGAGGGAGGAGGAGGAATGTGAAGGGAGGAGGAGGGAGGAGGTAGAGGGAGGAGGAGGAGGAGGGAGGAGGATAGAGGAGGAGGAGGGATGAGGAGGAAGAGGGAGGAGGAGGAATGTGAAGGGAGGAGGAGGGAGGAGGTAGAGAGAGGGGGAGGAGGGAGGAGGAGAATGGAGGAGGAGGGATGAGGAGGAGAGGGAGGAGGAGGGGGAGGAGGGGGAGGAGGAGGGAGGAAGAAGGAGGAGGGAGGAAGACGGATGAGGGGGAGGAGGGAGGGGTAGGAGGGGGAGGAGGAGAAGGGAGGAGAAGGGAGGAGGAGGAGGGAGCAGGAGGAAGGAGGAGGGAGGAGGAGGAGGAAGAGGGAGGAGGAGGGAGGAGGAAGAGAGAGGAGGGAGGAGGAAGAGAGAGGAGGGAGGAGGAGGGAGGAAGAGATAGGCGGAGAGAGGAGGAGGAGGGAGGAGGAGGAGTAGGGATGAATAGGAGGGAGGAGAAGGGAGGAGGAGGGATTAAGAGAAAGAGGGGGGAAAGGGGAGAAGGAGGAGGGAGGAGGGAGGAGGAGGAGGAAGAGGGATGAGGAGGGAGGAGGAGGGAGGATGAGGAGGAGGGAGGATGGTGAAGGAGGAGGAGGAGGGAGGAGGGTGAAGGAGGAGGAGGAGGGGGAGGAGGGAGGGGGAGGAGGAGGGAGAAGGAGGAGGAGGGAGGAGGGAGGAGGAGAACGTAGGTGGGGGAGGATGAGAAGGGAGGAGGGAGAGGGAGGAGGAGGGAGGAGGAGGAGAGAGGAGGAGGGAGAAGGAGGAGGGAGGAAGAGGTAGAAGGAGGAGGGAGAAGGAGGGAGGAGGAGACAGGAGGAATAGGAGGGAGGAGGAGGGATTAGGAAGAAGAGGGAGGAGTAGGGTGGAGGAGGGGGGAGGAGGAGGGAGGAGGAAGAGGGAGAAGGAGGGAGGAGGAGAGAGGAGGAGGAGGAGGAGGAGAAGGGAGTAGGATGAGGGAGAGGGAGGAGGAGGGAGGAGGAGGAGAGAGTAGTCGGAGGGAGGAGGCGGAGGGAGCAGGAAGAGGGAGGAAGAGGGAGGAGGAAGAGGGAGAAGGAGGGAGGAGAAGGAGGAGTAGAGAGTGGGAGGAGGGAGGAGGCGGAGGGAGGAAGAGGGAGGAGGAAGAGGGAGAAGGGAGGAGGAGGGAGGAGGTAGTAGGATGATTGATTGCCATCCCACCAGGTTAATATGTTATCGCGGACCTCAGAGAGAAGTGTCTATGTAGAAGACCATTTCCTGGACGTACGTATTTTGGGAGGGGGAGGAGGGAGGAGGGAGGAGGAGGAAGAAGAAAAAAAAACTACAACAGTTGGCATCTCTGGAATGAAAGGAAGGCGTGTAGAAAATTTCATCTCAATCGGATGGGCCGTTCGCGAGCGTATAAAGGACATACATACATACAGAGATACGCACATCCTAATTTATATATAAGATTATTACTGCCGACTCTGCTAAACAGTTGTAGCAGACGACGACATGGCGCTTTGCGCACTCTGATTGGTCGACAAGGCTGGGATATGGGAACTTCATAACGTTTCGTTGCGAACTGAACAGGCGCATTCGATAATATCTGAGCATAACAACCACGAGCAGAGTAAATTATCGCACGCTGACGGGATGCTCCGAGTACATTTTTGAAATTATTAAAATATATTATATTAAATAACGTGGCCTGGCGTGCCACTTTCTGACAGCTGGTGGGCCACAAGTGGCCCGCGGGCCGTGATTTGGGACCTCTGCTTCAAATCATCTCTTACATCCCCACCCTTCTCATCGTTCATGTTATCGATATCATAAATGGTTAGAAATCCCCCACAAGAAATGTTTGCCCACGATGCATTGTTTGTCATTCGAATACTGACTCTGTCGAGTCTACATGTGTACCACATTCACTATGTTATTGTCTTACAGTCTAGTCTGGGCGCAATGATTGTGACAATGCAATTTTGTTACGCTTATTTGATTTGTCTCATTTTCAAATAAGGCAAACTATGGTCTGATATTATGGCTTATGATCTATAGAACTTACAGCAATGATATATGGGATATGATGTATAGAACTTACATCTGTGGTATATGGGCTGGTTTTTGTCTATTAAGAATGATGATGACCATTAATTTCATCCAGTGGGGTTGAAAGTATGGAGCCGTGAGTTCTAAGATGGCTGGTAAGGCCTATTTTGGCTCGACATTTTCTTTGACAATGTGGGCAAAGAATGCTTGAAGTTCCAGGAGGAGGATCTCCTGCAGTGGGTTTTGTGTGTGTGTGTGTGTGTGTGTGTGTGTGTGTGTGTGTGTGTGTGTGGTCCAGCCATTTTTCACAGCTCTTGCAGTCCTGTTTGCTTCACAAGTGATTACACCTTGGCGTAATGATGTACGCCACGAAATTCGGTCGTTGGCAGCAGTCTCCCAAGTGTCGTGACGAATTTCCAAAAGCTTTTAGTGAGATCTTCATACTGTCTTTAAAGTGTTTCCTCTGGCCGCCTTGGGACCGTTTAACACAGCGCAGCTTGCCGTAAAATAGAGACCCTGTGATCTGGCATGCGAGACAAGTGACCAGCCCAGCGAATCTGATTCTTCATTAGTAGTGTGTGGATACTGGGCATAGACGCTCTTCTAAGACTTCAATGTCTGGGTATAAGTGCTATAATCTATATAGCTTCAGCTGTGATACATTAGTTATGATCCATAGAACGTTCAGCTGTGATATATAGGCTATGATCTATAGAACTTACAGCTGTGATGCTTTGGTTATGTTCTATAGAACTTACAGCTTTAATACGTGGGATTTGATCTATAAAACTTACAGCTATGACATATGACCTGTGATTTATAGAACTTACAACTGTGGTGTATGGACTGTGATCTATAAAACATACCGGCTGTGATATAAAGTTCCACTTTAAGCAACGATCACGTCCAAATTCCTTAATAACAATCACGCTTCTAGAGTTCTTCATATTTCAGGCAGTTGTTTATAATTCTACTCTGAAATTTCATTCAGCATATTCAAAACAATGTATTTCCTGGGTGAATTTAAACATCGAAGCCACGAACAATATGTTGCACGATTTATTGCCTGTTACATTTGGTTTCATCTCGTCAGGTGCATTCTGCACAGTTTTATATATATATATATATATCATATGAAGATACTAAATGAATAATATTTTAGCTGAAACATAAAAAAATAGTCATAAGTATTATCAGAATGTGGAGCATTTATTATCCACACATTAATTTCAAATGTAACATGAACTCTTTCTGTATGTATGTAACTGTCTGGAAATGCATTATTGCTAACGACTCATGATATTTGGGCAATCGTTTATCGTTCATCGAATCCATCTATCCATCATGTGCCATGTCGATAAGCGTGGGCAGTCATGTTTCGCCACCTCACTCGATCACCAGATTCTTGGATCAGCTCCGTGTTTCTGTCTCGACCATGCCACGTGGCCAAGCCATCCTGGTATTTAATTCTCGGTCTTCCGCTTGGTCTCTTCCCTTTTATCTTGCCAGTTGTCACCAAGTTATCTAATTCATTTCTTCTCATAACATGCCCAAACAATTTTGACTGTCCAGGTTTAATTTCTCTAATCGGTTTACGATTTTCATTTGTTTCTTGAAGGACTTGTTCATTGGTTTTTCTGTCTGTCCATGATATTCTTTGTATTCTCCTCAGAAACCACATTTCCACAGCCATCGGATGTTTTTCAGCTTGAATGCTCATTGTCCAAGCTTCACATCCATACAAACGTACAGGCTCTATGTAGCACCTTAACACTCTTTTTCTCGTTTCAATTGACATCATTTTATTGGGTAGTATGTTTTTTTTTTATCTTGATAAAGGCTAATTTCGCCATGTCGATTCTTGTTCTAATCACTTCAAAGCATCTCCCATCAGGTGTTATTATTGTTCCGAGTTAGTTCTACCTATTCACTTGTTGAAGAATATTCCCATTTACTTGTATACATTGTGGTATTTCGTTCTTCCTAGTGACTACCATAATCTATGTCTTTTAACTATTTAATTCTAACCCTAGTTGTTCACTGCGTGCAACAACCGCATCTACTAAATATTGTAAATTCATCGAATACATCATAAGAAACGCCGTTTATTTGTTTATATTATGGCCGTAGGTTTTTGAAGAGTTAAGAAATCGATGAGAAGGGAGTTGTACAGCCTTTCAACTAAACAGGGATTCCTGAAGATCGATTAACTCTCTTTCCCACCCACTCTGCTTTATGTTCAGCTGCTCGATTTGCTATTTGTCTTTCTGTTCTACCACTTTAAGTTGCCTGGCACTCACACTGTAATTGATAAATGCATTCTGTTTTGGTGTACAGAGACAATGTTTCTATAAAGACGCTGGTGCTCCCAGGTCAAGCAGTGGGTACCAAGATATGTCTTGGGGACTAAAGGCGACAGGCGTGATACTAGCCACATCACCCAGCGAGTCAGGCTGGTTTATCCAGGTATGGGACAAGCACCATATATCCAAGACGGCTTAAGGTGGGAAATGGGCCCTTAACTTTCTGTATTCTCCATCTGTGGGCAACTATCGTTGCCATTCTTGGCGTCGCAGGGTTCAAGTTTCGTTAAGAATCTACAGTGATGCTTTCATTGTATTTTAGATAATTTTGTATTTCTAAGTCAATTCAGAATTCTGTATTTTTAATTCACATAACTTTCTATTTCTAAGTCATATGCGATTTAGGTATGTGTAAGTCACATGAGAATTCTGTATTTCCAAGTCACAAGAGAATTATGTATTTCTAAGTCATAAGAGCATTCGGTATTTTTAAGTCGCAGGAGAATTCTGTATTTATATTTCACAGGAGATTTTTGTAATTCCAAGTCCTGGGAGAATTCTGTATTTTTAAGTGTGGGAGAATTTTGTGTTTCTAAGTCACAGAAGGATTCTGAATTTCTAAGTCACGGGAGAATGCTGTATTTCTAAGTCACCGGAGAATTATGCATTTCTAATCACAAGATAATTCTGTATTTCTAATTAACAGGAGAACTGTGTATTTTCATGTCACGGGAGAATTTTGTATTTCTAAGTGATGTGAGACTGCTGTTTTTCTAAATCACGAATAAAATCAGAAAAATGTGCACATGAGGGGACAAAAACAATCTAATTAAATGGGGAAATCTTTAACAGGAATTGTCTCATCTGTCTAGGATCATTCATAGCGAAAGCCGAAGTGCCTTGTAAAGATCTGAACAAGATTAGAAACAGGAAAAGAAACCTATTGCAGGATGGAAAATATTCTCACCACTCTGTCGCTTTAAAAAAAAAGGCAGAGATGGTTACATTGGTCCACAAATGGAACTTAAAAGATTTCCACAAAACTCAAATTTGTGAACACTTTCATCGACAGATACAATCAACCACAGCCCCTCACAATTTCAGCACCCCCGCCCCTTTCCCCATACCACTTTAAATAAAATATTGAATTTGTTGTCTGTTATGTTGATCTTGTGATTTTTCAAATAGTCAGACCAAATACGGAGCTCAAGTTGAATATCTCGAGAGTTGCGTGCCAGACAAACTGACAAACATGCTGGGGTTATGATTTCAGCCGCCAGGTTCCGGTTGTTGCTAATGTGGCTAAAAGTAGCAAGAGTAGGTTAAGTTTGTTGATAATATGGCTGAAAGTAGTAAAAGTGTTTGGGTGGTGGTAGGCTTTGTGTGTGTGTGTGTGTTTTTTGTTTTTCTCATTTTTTTGCGCCGAAGAAGTTTCTTGCTAAGGGTCGGTGGTATGATAAGGACATCACAATGTGTAGGCTTGCATGTAAGGAGGTATACATTGCTAATATATCGCTCATTTAGTAGTTGGCGAGCCCAGACTTCAAAATCTCGTCCGTCCGTACTCATGATATTATTAGCTCAGTTCCTCATCAACTTTGAAAAACGCGCCATTGAAATGTGTTGATGAGAACAAAAGAACGCAATTTTGCTTTGATTTAAATAATAGAACACGTCGGTCGTTCAGAAAGCAATGACAAATTATGACTAAATGACTAAAATTGCCTTGGAAATCACAAACGGCCCATATATGCTGCTGTTCACTGTATCACCTACTGTCTGTAGCAGTGGTTCTCAACCTCTTTTGACCCATGCACCCCTTCACCATATGTTCAGAATGCCAATCGCCCTTTCGTATTTCCTCCCTATAAATTTCCCCCCCCCCCCCACTACCCCCGCGCCCCTTACACAGTATACGTAAAAATGAAAGCTAAATTTAATAACACATACTAGAACAAAACTAGACGTCTACATGAAACGTGATTTGCGGGTCTTCTTACGCTATAAAACAAATTTCATAAGGGCGAGAAGTACAGAACCGTAAAGCATGGAGGGGAAAACAATATCAAGCAATCGGTTCTTGTATTAACGCGATCTAGAAATAATCTTATCAGAAAACCCTAAAATTCCCCCCTTGGGGGGGGGGGGGGGGGGTTGAGGGGGGATTCCCCACCGGTTGAGAACCACTGGTCTATACTACTAGCGGTGTACGAAAGGGGTGGGGGGTGGGGGGTCCTTGAGACTGAGGAATTAAGGCCGCCTGGCTAGTGCTGTCGCCTCGAATTGTGCACTGTTTTCACTGCACTAACTTAAACCAAGAAGAAAAAAAAAAAGAATCTTTGCACATGGCCGGTTTAATATTCTGCTCTCTATATTTCTCTCCTTTCATACAATATTTCATTAATATGTCAAGATTAATATGAAACAACAACAACAACAATACACGCGTTATAAAGACATGAACTTTGTTGATCACGCATTACAAAATCAATCAATGATTCATACTTTTTTTTGTGGTTCACATGCGTTGAACTCAAGCGTAGTACACAATGTACTGATTGTTGCAAGTGGGCCAGCTTTCCCTATTACCAGTGTCCCTCGCCAACTCCGACTTCTGATGTACCTATAAATGTTCGTCCCCAAGTCAAGGATTGTATCTGCAGCAAAGAACCTCAATGGCTCGGAACGCTGAAGAAGAAGAAGAAGAAGAAGTCAAGGACGAGAAGTCAACGCTTAATCTCATCTGACCGTTGTAGGCAGAGAACCCCTTAACTTGCCATCAGCACTGTGGCAGTTTAAGAGCCAGCGCTTATTTACTTTTTAAAAGAGCGAGCACTTCCATTAATACTATTCATTCACATGGTAACTGTAATAGATAGGCTATGGGAGATATACCGTACAACAAGATAAGAGAGTGCTTAATATATGAGGGGTCTTCAATTGAAAACTGTTTGAGTTGTCCAAACAGGTGGAAATCACTTGGGGCTAGGTCTGGCGAGTACGGTGGATGTGGTACACACTGAAAGTGGAGGTCTTCGATTGTTTCAACCGTTGCACGGGCAGTATAGGGTCATGCATTGTCATGTTGCAAAAGGACACCTTTCCTAAGAAGTCCACGTCGTTTGGATTTGACTGCGAGGTTAAAACTTTCTACCTCACTTATACACTTGCTGGACTGACAAGCACGCATCACTATACTGGACCTTCATTCACCCCTTCACTGATCAAACAACGGATCATTAAAAAATGCCCGCCGGAAGCCGGAAGTGTCGTCCTACGGGTGGCAAACTAAAAATTGACACTACGCAATTACGTCCGAGTGAAATGTCTCGTCCGAATGTCTCTCGTGCTAGGAACAGCTCTGACTACCTAGTTTCCGAATGCCGCTCTTGTTCGGAACAGCTCTGACTAGGTAGTTTTCCGAATGTCTGTCGTGCCTGGAACAGCTCTGACGGGCACAACAACAAGCACATGTCCGAAAACTCGCTGAGTGGATGCCGTCTGCAAACCTATCTGGTTTGTGCGGGAATGGCCCGGGGTAAACGAAATGACCAATATATTGAAGTGAGGATTTAAAGCAGCCATGAGCAGGACGTGACGATTTCCCTCGGTGAGCCCAGATCCAGGGCGTTATGTGTCGGCCCTGCAACTATGGAAGCAACCTTGGATGGCGGAAAATGCTATGGACTGTCCCTGCTTTCCTTTGAGGGATGACCGTTGTCTTCGACCGTTCCAACTTGGCCAGCAAGGTTGTAGATGGCACCACAAAAGTGAGGGTCTCCCAGGAATGCTACCTGGTCAAAAAAGCACGCTAAAGTCGATGTGTTGGCCTACGGGTTTCGGCCCAAGGGCGCATAACAGACACACCGCAATCACATCTGAAAAAACACTCCGGATGAACGAAAAGAAGAAGAAGAAACAACGGATAACAGAACGCTGCTTCTATTTGGATGTCAAAAGTGGGGCGGCCATCTTCTAACTGTCCTTATGACGTCATCGTATTCGTCTGCCCCATGATGTCTCGTGCTTACTACTCTTGACATCCTTAACAACAATATTAACAGGTTACAAGACAATGGCATAGTTATTGTAATTTCTAAGACATTTGTAAGATTTTCATTTAAAGCCCCCTCAAACAAGGACTTTTTTTTATTAATAGAGCTGAACATTGGTACATCACTGGTAAACTTCCCGTGCGCTGGCCACGAGATAGTGGGTTTATTTCACGAACCCGTTAGTTCGACTTAAACGTTGAATTCTAGTTCAGAAAGCAATGGCAAACCACTGATCGTCAAGTTGTCTAGTAAATCACAAGCAGTCAAAAAGGAACAGGGGTTATTGCCACGTCATGCAACGTATAAGCAAGGTTTGTAGTATGTGTAAATTTCGCAGGTCAAGGTAGAGTCATGGCTTGTACGTTTGTCTGCCAGCCTGGTGATCATGGGTTCGAATCCACACTGAGGAGACACAGGCGCGCGGGTCAACCCAGCGTAAATTGGGTACCAGTAGATATCACAGGCAGTAAAGGCAGCTGATGTGACATTAACCACAATAATCCATGGACTGCCGATCGGTGCATAACAATTTTATCCAGCACCATATACCAAATACGCGTTAAGGCGTCGAAAAGGATTTTTTAGTTTACTTATTGGTAAAGTCCGGGAATCACTGTGGCGCAGTGGCCAGCAAATTTGCCTGCAGACCCATGTGTGGTTATGTGTTCGGATCCTTATCATTGCGGGGAATTTGCTTTTCACTGACTTCCAGATCAAGCCAGTATAAAATGGGTAGTTTAAATGTTTCGGGAAGAAAAGGCGGTAAGTGCGATATTGACCTCAGGACTAATCGATCAAAGATCGGTCAACGCCTTGATGCGGGTTGGGTATGTTGTTATCCCTATATTTTAAGAGACCAATCATTGGCACTCCATGTATTATATTGTTACTATCGCGTCAGACGCCTTTACTTCCAACAATATGTCCTAGTACCGACTGTATGCTAGCGGTATACCACAACAAGCAAAGATGTACAGACCAAATAGAACCAGAAGAAGAGATCAACCATGTAAACGATGGAGAGAGGGAATAATACATTCCATGGGAGTCACGATATAAGAAGCCCATAAAGGGGAACTCGCCCGTTTGTATATGCTTCAGCTCGACACCGCAAGGTACAAGAGGAGCAAGATGAGATGAGATGATGACCGAATGTATGCTGTCAACCTGAGAGCCAGGTGAATATCTTAAGTGACCACATCGACAGGGCTCGAGCAAATGACCGTGGATTCACCAGGTAAATGTACTAGTCACCACAATACCGTTGTTCCTACCAAAATGCGTCATCGATGGCAACAAAGGAAGGACTAAAAAATGTCATGCTTTGAGAAGAGTGGCAAGTTTCCATTCATCAATAAAACATAGGGAGCATCTGTTGGATGTTTAGGCCAGGACATGCTGGTGTGGTGGGAAACAAGCAGGCGGACAGATTGGCTGGGTCTGCACCGCTCGGTGGAGTATCAGTGCATGATAAGGCAGATGTGATCGAGGCCTTTGGAATCGTATGTAAAGTGCAGAAGAACAGCATCACTGACTGGAGAGAATGGTGCTGCAGGGAGTGACCAGAGGATATGGCCAACAATCAGGACTTGAGCAAAAACCAGACGGGCACATAACCAGATTAATATTGGGAATCTTCGCTGACTGTTGACGATTGAGTATGTACCGGAATATCCAGAGTGATGTGACGTCAATTCTTGTCTCAACTGAACTCACTTCAACTTAAAGACAAATCTATGTAAATAATTAAGTTATTGCATACTCTTAACAGGACGTAGCAGTCAGCCCCAACATTTTTGACTGTTCGCGATTCTTTGGCAAGTTTACATTCAGTAGTTTGCCATTAATGGCAAACTACTGAGCGTAATCTTGCCAAGAAATCACCAATCAGCTGAAAGATGCTGATGTTAACAGCGATAGCCTGTAAAGGATATGTGGAAAAAAAAATAAAGTTTGCCATTGCTTTCTGAACGACCGGCACTTATACTATTTCATAAAAAACCAACACAGCTGTGTTTCGAATGCGGGTATGCGGGTTTATGAACTGTGTCCTGAAGACCTTCGCCGCGGAACTGGCCAATGCAGACGTGGAATGAAAGAGACCGACCAAAAAAAAAAAAAAAAAAACGACAGCTACGGAACAAAATAAAGTGGCAGCTTTGTAATCAACCCAGGGCTGAAATACTTGATCAAGTTGATATTTATATTTCAGGCTGACAATGTAACACACGATATCCCCTCTCTAATTTCATTGCATAAGCAAAGACCCAATTTGCAATCATGAATGCTGTTGTTGGATTTGATTTTGAATTTGTCACACTGATCTTGGGCAATACTTCATTTTGTGAGTCATTTTATTTGCGTTCTCTCGCTTTGCACTTCAGAGTACTCCACACTGGACTAGCTTTCCCTGTTACCAGTGTCTCTCGCCATCAGGCGACCCCACTCCAACTTCTGAGGTATTGTGATTTACGTCCCTAAGCCAAGGACGAGAAGTCAACATTTTAGTCCAAGTGACCGGTGTAGGGAAAGAACAATTTATCCTGCCATAAGCGCAGAGGAAGATTAATAGGCTTATAGAAGGGCTAAACACATACATATAAATGAACTTAACACCATACATACAAATGGCCTTAACACCATGCATATAAATGGATTTAACATCATACATTAAAGGGATGTAACACCACACATATAAATGAATATAACACCACACAAATAAATGAATATAACACCATACATAGTAAATGGACTTAGCACCATACATATAAATGAGTTTACCATCATAAATATAAACGGGATTACCACCATAATATAAATGGACGTAACACCAAACATATAAATGGACTTAACACCATACATATAAATGGACTTACAATCACACATATAAATGGATTTAACACCATACATATAAATGGACTTAACAAAATTTATGTACGAGTAAATAGGAATAACACCACAGGTATATAGATAAACTTTATGGGCCGCTGAGTGAACTAAGAAAGACTGTTATTCATACAAGAGACAACATTGCAGTTCAAGCGAACAAAAGAAGAAGAAGAAAATGCGCGAGGACTACTATTTTATATTTCATATATTCTCTCACATGTCGCTGGAGATACAATTGCCCGTTCGTCCATAGAGGTGGGAGCCACGGTAGAGCTGTTATGCTTGCCTCTAGTCCAGTGGTTCTCAACCGGTGGGGAGGGGGGATTTTATGGTTTTCCAGGGAGGGGGAGGGGAATTAAGATTATTTCAAGATCGCATTAATACAAGAACCGATTACATGATATTTTTTCCCCTCCATACTTTACAGTTCTGTACTTCTCGCCCTTCTGAAATTCGTTTTATAACGTAAGTAGACCCGCAAATCACGTTTTGTGTAGACGCCTAGACTTGTTCTAGTATGTGTTATTAAATTTAGCTTCCATTTTTACATATACTGTGTAGGGGTGGGGGAAATTTAAAGAGATGAAATGCGAAAGGGAGGATGACATTCTGAACAACATACAGTGAAGGGGTGCATGGGCCAAAAAAGGTTGAGAACCACTACTTTAGTCCCTGTGATCATATGTTCGAAACTCCTTGGAAGGAGATTGTTTAACATCTGATGTGGGCTGCCATGTCCACCCAGCCTGAAAGTAGTACCAGGAAATTGTGAGGGAAAAAAGTACCCTGCGCCAGCGCCTGATTTTGACCATATCACTTATCGATTAGTCTATATAAAAAAATATGCTGCAGACAAAATAAACCCTGTACTCTTCAAAACGTGGAAAAATGGTTGTTTACTTTCCCCTCATCATTAGCTACCCCACCAAAGTCAAGAAACCAAACAATTGACATCGAAGATAAAAACAACGGACAAGCCAGCGCTAAAGCTAAAACCCCCATAGTGCATTCCGGCTAGTAATTGTGTCAGTAGTTCCCAAACATTAGAACAAGAATCGCTACGGCGAAGATAGCTCTTTGGAAGACGGAAAACATACTAACCAATAACAGGATGTCAATTGCAAGGAGAGAGAAAAAAAAGTGCTAAAGTGCTACAAAGAGCCTAAACTATAGTATGGATGTGAAACGCAGATAATGAGCATACAAACTGGAAAAAAAAACATCTGAAAATGTGGTGTCTGGGGAAATTGCATAGAATACCATGAACAGACAGAAAAAACCAATGAGAAAGTTCTATAAGAAACAAATGAAAACCGTAAACTGATTAGGTAAAGTAGACGTAGACAGTCAAGTTTTTTTTAGGTACGTTATGAGAAGAAATATACTGGAGATCTTCGTGACAACTGGCAAGACTGAGGAAAAAAGAACAAGGGAAAGACAGAGACGTATATATCTAGATGGCTTGACCATATGCCAAAATCGAGACAATAATATAGAGCTGACCCAACGTCTCTGGTGGTCGTGAGAGATGACGAAATATAACCGCTCCCGCTTATCAGCATGGCACATGATGATCCCTCGGAGTTCATGTCCTTCATAAAGCTTATAATTCTGAATGAATGTGAAACGTGTCCTCCGAAGTCGGAAAGTTTCTGCCTTAACGGCGAGGAACCACCAGTCTGCACACTAATAAGCCAGACATGGGACAACGGATACTCACGCAAACCTCAGGTCCTGTATGACATCACACTGATGTTGGACAACAGGATGCCCTCATCTACATACAGGACTTAGCGTTAGAGCTCAAGCCAACGAACACAAGCAAGCAAGCAAGCAAGCAAGCAATGTGAAACGTGAGCAATATAAAGACAAGTTAGTAACATATAATTACAATAAAAATGCAAAGTATACAAAGAATGGACATTAAAACAAACGGTACAATCCTTCAAAACTCAGATGAAGACAGCAAACTTATTAGAGAATTTTTAATTGCTCTCACTCGCTTTGAACTCAAGCGTAGTCCATACAAGGTGCTACTGTTAGTGAATGCACTGGACTGATTTTTGCTGTCTATTAGCTTTCTCTATTACCAGTGTCCCTCGCCATCAAATGAATCCACTCCGATTTCAGAGGTACTTGTAATTTACGTCCCCAAGTCAGGAAGGGACTACACTAAAAACAGTGGACACAAAATGCTCTGTCTAAAAAGCACAGAATGAATCGCCATGCAAAATACGAAAGTAAATTCTGTGTACATAATTATACAAAAAGCTGATAATTCCAATGAGAATGTGAGAATTCAAGAGCTATGAAAACGTTAAAAGACATAACACTCTCTTAACAACTATGCTGGAGGGCAAGGTTGAAATCAAGCGAGTAAGAGGTAGACAACGATACAAGTGGGCAGATAACATTAAGAGATGGACGAACAGAAGTCTGACTGAATGTACAATCAGGGCGAGAGACAGACAGTGTTGGGGATCCATTGCAGGCAATCTTCATTGTGCGGTGCTTGGCTCAAATTTGTATAGACCAATCGGCGCTGGGCGGGTGATATGGTCATATTTGTATAGATCAATCGGCGCTGGGCGGGTGATATGGTCATATTTGTATAGACCAATCGGCGCTGGGCGGGTGATATGGTCATATTTGTATAGACCAATCGGCGCTGGGCGGGTGATATGGTCATAATTGTATAGACCAATCGGCGCTGGGCGGGTGATATGGTCATATTTGTATAGATCAATCGGCGCTGGGCGGGTGATATGGTCATATTTGTATAGACCAATCGGCGCTGGGCGGGTGATATGGTCATATTTGTATAGATCAATCGGCGCTGGGTGGGTGATATGGTCATATTTGTATAGATCAATCGGCGCTGGGCGGGTGATATGGTCATATTTGTATAGATCAATCGGCGCTGGGCGGGTGATATGGTCATATTTGTATAAACCAATCGGCGCTGGGCGGGTGATATGGTCATATTTGTATAGACCAATCGGCGCTGGGCGGGTGATATGGTCATATTTGTATAGACCAATCGGCGCTAGGCGGGTGATATGCTCATATTTGTATAGACCAATCGGCACTGGGCGGGTGATATGATCAGTATAATGCCGGACTTCTTTACTGTATTATCACACTTGTGTAAGAAGGAGAGTACTGGAATATTCTTCAGAACATGTTATGCTGTTTGTCAGTCAACCCTGGAGAGTGACTGGACATATTAGAAGAGTTTTGAAGCAACATGGATGTGGTTGCTGGAAGGAATGTTGCAATATGTCAGACCGTCAAAGTAACTAACAAAGATTGCCTTAAAGAGGCTAATGAAAGTAAAACATTGTATACAACTATACTTTGAATATAAATGTTATAGACGGGTTCTAATAATATCTTGGGTACAGAAAAGAACAAATGAATCCATACGACAAGAAAGCAAAGAAACTTGAAATATTTTGATCACTTGAAACGTCATGAAAGTTTTGAGAGAACAATCATGGAGGGGTATATGCCTGGGAAGAGAGGAAGAGGACGGCCAAAGAGAAGATGAGTGCAGGATGTGGCGGATGATCTCCAGATGGGTGTATTGGACGCGTGACATCTTGCTTATGTCAGAGAAGTTTTCCGGACGGTTGTTATCGGAGCGAGGTTCTGCAAGGGACATGCTACTGAATGAATGAATGAATGAATGAATGAATGCATGAATACGAAAGAGTTACTCAGCTTGCTTTGTTCATGTCATGAGAAGTGAAGCATTGCATAACTTCTTGAGGACTGGAAATATCAATGTGAGAAGAGGCAGTGGTATTTCAAGAGAAAAGATGCTGGGCGGACTGAGACGGTGGCATTGAGAAATATCACCAGTAGAATTGATCCAGCACAACGGCTGAGATTATGAAGGCCTACGCCAGTCGGCAGAACACATGATGATGATGATCCTGACGCATATTATGATAGACAGATATGTAGCAGATACTGACCTTGGGATGTAAACTGTTAGGGGTTCACATGTTATATCCCACGAAATATAAGGTGCAGTGAAAGGTTCCCTATCGCGACACAATTATGAACATTGTCTGGTACACATCTTTATTAGACTGGATCGAACGTAGAGCGGTACAAATAGGGACACAATAATCCTGCATTCTCTAGAAACCTAGACCACTGTCGTGGGAGGCAAGCCACAATACAACCGTAGAAAATAAAGCAAAATAAAGCAAAATAAAAACAGTCACAATTGTGCATCAATTAAACCTAGACCACTGTCGTGGGAGGCAAGCCACAATACAACCGTAGAAAATAAAGCAAAATAAAGCAAAATAAAAACAGTCACAATTGTGCATCAATTTAACAGTACACGAAAAGAAAAATAGTAACATAAGCAAAGTTATACACCAAAACGCATGGTCCCTGAAAGATGGGTAATTTTAGAACCGTTGATAGAAGCAATAATTTCAATATCTCCTAATAGTCCTCGCCATTTTCCGGAGACTGCCCTCGTTCGTCATTGGTACAGGAAGCCCTGATTGCCACAGAAGTCCCGTTTAGATTTATGTCTGATTAAATCTGATTTGTCCAGTCTGGGCAAGGATTCTTTAATGAAACACTCGGAGTTTCTTGTCCAACACTTAATTAGTCTCGAAATATCAGTCTACTTTCTCTCGAGTTGTCTCATTTTTCTTATCTCAGGTTGTCTCATTTTTCTTATCTCAGGTTGTCTCATTTTTGAAGTGTTCTATTGGACTATCTTATTATGTATCTATCTTTCCACGCATCCGTTCGTCCGTCAATCCGTCCGTCCGTCCGTCCGTCCGTCCGTCTGTCTGTCTGTCTGTCTGTCTGTCTGTCTGTCTGTCTGTCTGTCTGTCCGTATATTCGTCCTTCCACCCATCTCTCTCTGTCTGTGTGTGTGTGTGTGTCTGTATGTCTGTTCGTCCGTCCGTCCGTCCGTCCGTCTGTCTGTCTGTCTGTCTGTCTGTCTGTCTGTCTGTTCGTCCTTCCACCCATCTCTGCCTGTCTGTGTGTGTGTGTCTGTATGTCTGTTCGTCCTTCCGTCTGTCTGTCTGTCTGTCTGTCTGTCTGTCTGTCTGTCACCTATTGTAAAAAAAATGTTATCCGTAAAATTCATGTTAATGACTTACTTCGTATCTATCTGTCTATTTGCCTGTCTACATGTCTGCCTGAGTGTCTGGCTTTTCAACTATGTGCCTATCTGACAGTCTATCCGATCGTCTGTCTGCTTGTCGGTCAGTCTGTCGGTTTGCCTGTCTGCCCATCAGTATACATATCTCACAATCAATATTAACATACTCAGACAGACAAGGAAACGGTCCATTGCATGGAATGCGCGGATGTATGTACGGTCAATCAAGAGCCGTCTCCACAACGACGGTTGAATGAAAGGATCTCCAACACATTGTTTCCCTGGTTCCGGCTGTATCCCTGGCCATGGCTGTATCCTTGGTTTCATCTCAATTCCTGGCTTCAGTTATCTCCCAGGTTATAGCTGTACCCCTGGCCATGGCTGTATCCCGGGATCTGGCTGTATCCCTGGTAGAGACAGAGATAGAGAGAGGTATAGAGACAGGTAGAGAGAGGTATAGAGACAGGTAGAGAGAGGTATAGAGAGAGGGTAGAGAATTTTGGGTAGACAGAGAGAGAGAGAGAGAGAGAGAGAGAGCGATAGGTAGAGTGAGGTAGAGAGAGAGAGATGTTGAGAGAGAATGCAGTAAAGTTAAAGGTAAAGAGAGAGAGAGAGAGGTAAAGTAAGAGAGAGAGAGAGAGGTAGATAGAGATACGGGTAGATAGAAAGAGAGAAACAGAGAGAGAGAGAGAGAGAGAGAGAGAGAGAGAGAAAGAGAGAGGCTCAACAGCCGTATACAAAGTATGGCCTCACTGGTTCCGACGTGTTTACGATAACCAAATGGTTTCTATTCTTCTGTTATGTTTGATGTTTTTCTGTTATGTTTTTGTTTCTTTTTCGGAAATGATTTTCACTACCGACAACATGTTGTCCCTTGGCAGACATTCTCGTTCAATTGCGATCGTTTCGTCCTAGCGTATTCTAGTTCACTGAATATTGAAATAGGATGGTCATTTTCGTGCATGAAAGCTTTCCGTCCCACAGCATTAAAGGCATTGTTTTCCCGTTGTGACTTTTAGCATAGATGACACAAACAACGGATTGCACAATTTATTGTCGGGTATATTTCGCTGTATCACTTTAGGTTCATTCTATAACATTAACTATCATAAGACGTGAATAAATGAATCCGTGTTTCTGCTGAAATAGTCACCAATGTACACGTGTTACCAAGGTAGTGATAAATTCACTATTACTCCTTTATCCTTACACAGTGGTGGTTCTCTATAACGTATGGCGCAAGCTTCAGCCAATGTAAGCATAGGATGGTGGTTCCTGTAATACAGCACTCGAAATGCACTATCTTTGTTAATCACATGACCAGAGTTCAATAGATGGCGAGATATATTGTAGATGAGGCAGCATCGTTTAAGTGATATCCTGGATAGGACACACATTGAGAAAACCTGGGGACAAAATAACTAGACACTCTTGTCTGGAACACATAAGGCGAACTAAAATAGCGGGGACCTAAACATTTGGAGAAGAGATTTACAGAGATGCATAATATATAGAGGACATGGAATGAGCTACAGGAGATTGCAGAAGATGGGACGACTTGGTGTGGGTTGTTGAGGGCCTATGCTCCACTGAGTGATATAGGGCAGAAAAAGAAAAAGAAGAGAAAAAGAAAAAGAAGAAGAAAGAAGAAGCAGAAGAAGAAGGAGAAGAAGAAGAAGAATACGGCACACGAAACGTATGACCAATGTTAACCATGTGATCAGAGCTCATTATATGGTGTGATATAGTTGAGGTAGCTTCTTTCTAGTTCATCTGCTGCACATAATTTCTAGAATGTTCTTGTGCTTTCTTTCCTACCCAGTTGGTATGTGTTCTTCTGCTCGATTACCTACCTGACTTTCCGTTCTGTATTTGCAGATAGCTTTGCACCAACATTGACATTGAAAAATTCATCTTGTTAAAAACGTCTCGATTTGTAGTTGCGCTATCGTTCATTCATTCAGTAGCATGATCTTTGTGAACTTCGCTCCCATAGCAACCGTCCGGAAAAATTCTCGATCATAAACAAAATGTCACGCGTTAGATACACCCTTCTGGGGATAATCTGCCACATCCTGCACTCATCTTCTCTTCGGCATTCCTATTCTTCTCTTCATATACCCCTCAATGATTGCTTTCTCCAAACTATCTTAGCGTTTCAAGTGACCAAAATATTTCAATTTTCTTTATTTTATCGTCTTTAGTAGCCAGCCTTCTTCAATATTCAGTTCTTGTCGTATCGATTCATTTGTTCTTTTCTGTATCCAAGATGTTCTTAGGACTCGTCTATAAAATTTATATTCAAATGCATTTAAGAGCTGTTCAGCTTGTTTAATAAGGGGCTAGGTCTCACAGGCGTATGTTGCAATGGGAAAGATTCATGCTCTTAAACATCTAATTTTTGTAGTTCTAACTGTCTCACTTCACAATTTATTCAGTTGTTTTAATTGCGTGTGGGCATTTCTATGGCACGATTAGAGTGGGAGCTTGCAAATCATGATGTTCATTGCATCTGAAAAGATGTAGTCTGTTATTGCTTTCCTTTAAGGCAGTCACCAAGAAATGATCCATTTCACTGCCCCGCTTTTTATCCCATATGCCTTGGTCTTTTTCCACGGAGTGGTGTGCCGAAAACGTCACTCAAAGCTCGAACTCCGTAGCTCCACGGAGACCCCCCCCCCTCCCCATCCCTCCTCACCCAGGAGTCTGCGAGAATATTGCACTCGTGAACCAAATAATGGAACCCGGCATGAAACCTATAACCTTCATAGCGCGAGGTAGGCGGCTTAAGAATGTCGCCACGTCATTGGAAAAGCAGCTGCTTTTAGACAAGCAACAGAAACACTTAACAAAATAAAACAAACTCTAAGAGACAGTTATTTTTACTGAAGCGCTCTCGAAAATAACCGCCCTCCAAAAAAACAAACAAACTAGATCCTGAGGCCCGCCTCTGAAAGCATTACCAACCGTTTCCACAAATGCACCCTTCAAAGGACACCAACCCATTGCAACAACACTACCGGGCAACGCACGAGCAGATCGATTTGTAAAGCTGGACGGATTTCTTTAACAAATTGGTTTAGGAACAACTAACGAAAAAGCAAAAAAAAAAAAAAAAAATCCTTAAAAGCTTCGTACAGGACAAATTGGACGAAAGATCACCCCGACCATATGAAACATGATGGTAATCAACGTTTAAAGAAAGATTAGCCCATCATTTTTACGTTGTTAACAGGACAGAAGAGGTATCATCTTAATACACGCTTAAGATAGGTTCGATGGAACTTAGGTTCGATGGAACTTTGTGTTTGTGGCAACAAACCCCATGACGGACAGTCAACACCGACAGCACTGCCCATCTTACATTGAGATAGTTAGACGATAGATCATCATCATTGCATATCGAACCATTTAGGCCATTCGTGCTCGGATATTCAGCGTGTAACGGCTGACGACGCCACTGTGTGAACTCACTATTCTTCTTTGTTTCCTTGTTCATCACCCTTGTCTGACCTCATCCGTTTTGACTTGATGTTCCCACTGTCTTGTTAAGATTGCAGACTCGGAGTTAACTGATTAACTTAATCGCCCTGCCTCTCAGAGGGCATTCAGTATATCAGTTCAGTCTATTACTTGTTCGCTTTCAACAGTAGCCCCTCCCGACAGCCCGTCACGTTGCTCATTCTCTCTTACACCCGCTTGGCATTGCATACACATTAAAGGGTGGATGTGTGTTTCAGCATTGACGTCCCCAGATACCTACCCATTCTCTTCGAACCCATATCATCTCTGTTTCCTGAAATCACTAGCACCTTGCCGTCTTGACATACGATAATTTGCTACATTGTGCTTCAAAAAAGAAAGGCATAATAACTACAACCCATGGCGGTAGCAAATATGACTGATCAGACTTATTCGCGCTGTAAATGTTAGTCCACAATGGATGCATGTGAACACATGGTCGTTTCCGCCATCACGCATTATCTGACGTCTCTCAGTGTGTGACCTATCTGCAATCATTGTTTTCCTTTGTGTGTGTATGTCATATCTGATCTTTGCCCTCCATGCAACACGATCACCGGCCACTTGCTACTAAAGTACAATGTTTTCCTGAACAAATTCAATAAATCACTGAGGAAGTATTAATGAGCGTTTGTCTCCAGTCAGGGTGGATCGTTAGCTTTCATGCCCTTTTCAGGACGACGCAATCAATATCATCATTTATTGGCTGTTTGAGATGTTCTAGACAATGTTACGTTCACTAGTTTCCACTGCTTTCTGAACGGCCGATGCACAAGAAGTAAGTAGCATGTCCTATACAGGATCTCGTAATCAACCCGAGCATTTCATTTTTTGGGATTAACTAGATAATTTATGCTTCAGTAGTTTGCAATTACCGGTCTCCTTGGCGAAGGCGTTAAAGACGTTGTTCGTAATCTCGTGTACCCGCCTACGAAACACAGCAGCGCGAGATTTGGCAGCAGATCGCGTCGCGCTGGTTACTTACGGAGTTATGAGAGCCGGTCGTTCAGAAAGCAATGGCAAATTACTGAACGTAAAATTTGCCAAGACAACAGCAGCTGAAAAATGCTAATGTTGACTGCAATGTCCTGTAAAAGGATATGCGGAAAAAAATGTTTGAAATTGCTTTCTCAACGGCCGATGCCTCGTATTAACAAAATCAACGCAAAGCTGTCTGCTTCCAAATGGCCCGCTGATTTTCGAACACTCCATCCATCCATCATGTGCCATGCCGATAAGCGTGGGCGGTCATGTTTTGCCATCTCACTCGATTACCAGAGTCGTGGATTAGCTCCGTGTTCCTGTCTCGATCATGCCACGTGGCCAAGCCATCCAGGTATTTACATCTCGGTCTTCCCTTTGGTCTCTTCCCTTCGATCTTGCCAGTTGTCACCAAGTTCTCCAATTCATTTCTTCTCATAACATGCCCAAAAATTTTATTTTGACTGTCTACGTCTAATTCCTCTGATCAATTGTCGAACAGTGGACTTCCTTATTAGGGAGTCATAAAACTGCTCGTCTCACTATTCCGTAAGCCACGGTGCCGGGTAATTAAATCGTCCCGAACCAGTTTCCTGCTAGGAGTCTGCAATGTGGTAGTGATGTCACATTCTGTAGGCCTGAGAGCCAGGGGGCATACGTGGCCAAACTATCCCTCACTATAACCAGCGACGAGCCCAGGTGTTCAAAGCCGTGCCCGACCGTGTTCATGGCACTACCAGCGCAGTTTCAGCATAAAGTGTCTGGCCGGCTGGCGTGGGCGATCATGTTTCTACAGATCTGGAGGTCAGCATGGACGGATGGATAAGAGCGCTCGTTCTTAAACTTCCGGTGTGATGATGCTGAGGTAGCGGGATCAACCCCTACACCGGTCAGTGGACTAAAATATTGACTTCTCGTCCTTTACTTGGGGACGTAAATTACAAGTACCCCAGAAGCCGGAGTGGGTTTGCCTGATGGCAAAGGACACTCACTGGTAATAGGGAAACCTAATCCACACGCAAAATTCAGCCCAGTTCCACTAAGAAGTAGGGTGTATGGAGCAAGCGAGGGCAAAATGAAAAAAAAAAAAAAAATTTGCGTTCTCCAATGGCATGGATCAGTTTATGTATTGACTCCCTTCCGTGTTAAGACACAAGACTCAAGAATTGTCTCTCGCTGTCCTCCTCTATCTCTATTTCCACAAATGTCCTAGGTTGTGTCTTCTCATAAAATGACCAAAAATAATGAGTGCAGGTTTCGTCACCATAAAGGTATAATTAAACGATCGTCTTCATTGTGCACAGATATCTAATTATGTGATCAAGAATTCCTCGATACATTCCACTATGATAATAATTACACAATTCATGAGTTATCAAAATACACGTCGGTTAACTTAATCATTTAAGTGCTATATTGAGCCAATAGTGAAGACGGTAAGCGAATCATGGACATTTAGCAGACAAGTGAGAAAATATGTGGAAGCTGCAAAGATGTGGTTTTACTGAAGAAGAAGAATTAGATCTCAGTGGAAGAATAGAAAGAGGAGTGACGATATTTTGAATTAAGTTAACTTACAAAGAGAACGGATTACGCACATTAACACAAGACAGTTCACTTTCTTTAGGCACGTCATGAGAAGAGGAAAGCTGAAGTCTCTCGTCACAATGGAGTAGTTGGAGGAGTGGAGAGACAGGGAGAGACCGAGAGATAATATGCTAAACAGTTTGACATCATGACATGGAGGATTTTCGGTATCAGGAATAATTGGCATCACGAGAGAAAGAAGTCCGTGCACAGATACGATGACTAATGCTACTCGGCATGAACTATAAGAAGAACAACTGAATCATGAAACAGAGTCAGTATGGTCGAGTGGATAAGAACGCTCGTTCTTAAACATCCGGTGTGCTGATGCCGAAGTAGCAGATTCAATCCCTACAACGATCAGCTGGTCATAAAACGTTGACTTCTCGTCCTTGACTTGGGGACGTAAATTACAAATACCTCTGAAGTTGGATTAGGTTTGCTTGATGGCAGGGGACACTGGTAATAGGGAAAGCTAATCCACACGCAAAAATCAGCCCTGTGCACTAAAAATGGTAGCAAGTTTATGGACTACGCTTAAGGTCAAAGCAAGTGAAAGTTACAAAATGTAAACGAAGAATTGGCAAGGTGCTAAACTTGGGGCCTCTAGAAATACATGCCACATTTATGCCAAAAGTAACTTTTATGAATCTGCATCCGAAAATTGTCTTCATTCATCAGAAATAAGAATTATGTCACTCGAACGATAATTAAGAGACGCAATAAGAAAATGACAAGGGCAAAGAAACAGACTGAAGTCAGGAACTTACAAACTGACAGGGATTAAACATAGAAAACCAAAGATTGTGTCGGATGAGCAAAGACAATTGCATCAAGAACAATAAAAGACGTACATGGCGAAGTTGCAGTAGAAATATTAACAGAAACGTTGAATCATATTTACAGCAGTGGATATTTACCTAATAATATGCTGAAATCTGTATGCATAGCTAGAAAAAAAAAAGACCTGGAGATTCAATGCGAATATTTGCTTACAGTTAACCTCACAAAACATGTCGCTCAGCTTCTACTCATAATATTATGATGAGATAAACAAGAGAGAAAATGCAAATGGGAATTGGTGAAGAAAAATATGTATTTGTGGAAGGAAAATGTCCAAACACTGAAATATACACATTACGAACACTAATAGAAAGGTCGGTAGAGACAACACAGAAAGACTTATATTTGTGCTTCAGAGATTATACTAAGAAATGTGTTAAATTAAAATATGACTAACTGATTAAAATGTTAGGAGATAACATTGCTGGGAAGGATTTCAGAATAATAAGGAATATTTACTAGAATCAAGAAGCAGCGAATAAAATGGGAAATAAAGAGGGCAATTCAATGGCACCTTTCCGTCTTGACAGACGATAGTTTGGTATCTCATTGGCACCTTTCCGTCTTGACAGACAATAGTTTGGTATCTCATTGGCACCTTTCCGTCTTGACAGACGATAGTTTGGTATCTCATTGGCACCTTTCCGTCTTGACAGACGATAGTTTGGTATCTCATTGGCACCTTTCCGTCTTGACAGACGATAGTTTGGTATCTCATTGGCACCTTTCCGTCTTGACAGACGATAGTTTAGAGGGCAATTATGAATAAATAAAGCTAGGAGTACAACAGAGATGTGTTTTGTCACTGGATCTTTTATTTCTCTATCGCGAAGTAATAATGAGGGAGATCAAATTGAAGCTAGGAGTACTAATCGGCGGTTATAATATAAATAATAAATGCTATGCAGACGAGACAGTATTTATGACGGAAAATGCAAAGAATCTACAACAATTGTTGGACATTGTAGTAACAGAGAGTGTCAAGAAATGATTCTCATTGAATATCCCGAAAACAGTAACAGTGATGGTGATTTCAAAAGAAAAGGTGACATCAGCATGTGAAATGGCAAAAGAAAGGAACATGCTTAACCAAGTGGAAAATTTTTAATCAGCTCGAAGATGTACACCATAGATTAGGAACAGAATAGGGCAGGTGAAGAAAATGAAAAGTAGATTATGCCGTAAGTCACTATCATTGAATGTAAGAAAGAGAGTGCTGAAATGATATAAGGAACCTGTTTTGCTGTATGACAGTGAACCTTTGAATGTAAATAAACAAATTAGGAAGAATTTGGAAGCAACAGAGATGTGGTTCCTAAGACGAATGTTGCGAATTCCTTGGACTGCCAGAGTAACTAACAACGATTGCCTGAAACAGGCTAATGAAACTAGAACACTATATACAACAATAAGAAAGAAACGAACATCTTTCTTCGGTCATGTGATGAGAAGAGAGGCATTGGAGAATATCGTGACAACTGAAAAGATCAAGTGGAAGAGAGGCAGTGGCAGACAATGAGACATTATACTGAATGGACTGAAACGGCGGCATGGAGGAATATTATCGACACAATTAAAAATAAAAGTCGCTTAAAAGTCGACAGGGTCGACTTCATTGCACGGGGTTTTATCCCATATGGCTCGGTCTCTTTCCGCAGCATGGAAAGCATCGCACAAAGCAGGAACTCCGTAGCTTTTAGCGACGACCCACAAGAGTCTCCGAAACATTTAACTCGTAAAACGAAGGCGCGGCCCGGAATCAAACCCACAACCTTCGGAGCACGAGTCAAACGGCTTGACCACATCGCCACAGAGAATCCCTCATCGACACAATTGATCCATAAAACCATAGACAGAGATCTGTGGAGAGACAACAACACCTACGCCAGTTAACAGGGGGGATGGTGATGTTGGCGAGCGTCGGCCGTTCAAAAAATAGTCAAACTGCGGAGCGTAAAATTGTCTAGAAAATCTCAAGCAAGCAATAAATGCTGATTTGCTGGGATTCCCAGCTAGACGGGTGTTTTAAAGATGATCTGAACTTACAAGTCGACTTAACTTTAACATCGGTACCAGAAAATGTTTTAGGAAATAAATGCGATAGGCGGGATATTGACCACATCACATATCGATTGCCGATTGGTCTATACAAATATGAGGCTAGCACCATACATCCAGGGACCGTGGTTACGAAGAGGCTAGCACGCTTGCCCGCTGGCCCGTTTGTCGTCTGTTCGATTCAACGTGGAGGCGGATTTGTCAAAACAATGGCAAGGGCTCCCAAGGTCGACCCAGAAACAATGGCTACCAGAGAATATCATGGGAAGTAATTGCGACGTCATCCATCCATCATGTGCCGTGCCGATAAGCGTCGCCGGTCATGATTCGCCATTTCACTCGATCATCACAGTCGTGAATCAACTCAGTGTTATTGTGTGGACCCTATCACGTGGTCAGACAATCCAGATATTTACTTCTCTGTCTTCCCCACGTTCTCCAATTAATTTCTTCTTTTAACATCCCCAAAAAATGTTGACTGTCTGCGTTTAATTTCTCTAATCAGATTACGATTTTAATTTGTTTCTTGTAGCACTTTGTCGTTGGTTTTTCTGTCTATCCATGGTATTCTTTTCATTCTCCTCTGAAACCACATTTCCTCAGTCATCATATGTTTTTCAGGTTGACTGCTTATTGTCCACGCTTCACATCCATTCACAAGTACAGAGTGTATGTAGCACATCAAGACTCTTTTTCTCGTGGCAATTGACATCTCTTTATTGGTCAGTTTTATTTCCATCTTGCAAAAGACTGCCTTTGCCATGGCGATTCTTGCTCTAATCTCTTCAAGGCATCAGATGTTATGACAGACGTCATATTAACCAAATAAGCGCATTAAGTGTCAGTTCGTCTATGGAAATATGGTTCTTGCAACATATGCCCAACATCCTCAAGGCATGTTAAAGGTTCATATCCCACCATGCATCAGTTATCCTTCAGGCATTTAATATAATACTCTACTTTATTCAAAATGTTTCTCATGCATGAATATTTTACCGCAAACACAATCACACAGGATACAGGGAATTTCCAGGCTATGCGGAATGTCTGATCGTCCTTAAATATCTAATCTGTTCAGAAATAAACTAGGCATGATGAAAATATCTCTACCAATGGTCCGTGAAAATAGAAGCATTTCCAATAGACCAGCACGGCATGTCAATTATTGGTATTTTTATCAAGTTTAGCAGAGTGTAATTTACTTTGGCTTTTTTCCCCTCGATGCAATTGTATTTGCGCATCTAACACACGCTTGGGTTTTCTGCGTTCATTTCCTTTCAGTTTGTAATTTTCCGACTTCATTTTTACTTGTGTTCTCGTGGGATTTTATTTGTGAGTATTTTAATTAAGGTTCGCAGGACACCATTTTTACTTCTGATGATTGAAGGAAGTTTTTAGATGCATGCAATTTTGTATCTACGAGGGGAAGTCATTAAGTAACAGTCATTTTACGAATAACGCTGTTAAAATAGTGCGAACCATAAACTGTATGTATGTTATTTCTGAACATACGAGTATTCAACCTGTTCACTAACATGTTTATACTTTCTAGGTAAACGTTTTTGGTGTCGTTTTAAACCAATTAGGCACCGCATTACTTCAATGTCATTTGCAAAACTCTGACCCCACAAATGTTCTGACAAGGCACAAACATGAGAAAGTACGATGGCGCTAAGTCCAGACTGTATGCGGGATGTTTCAAGACCACAACTTTCAAAGCAGGTTGTGTATACACTGTTTGTTCAGTCGTATGAGGGCGGATGTTGTCGTGCAGCAACACTACTCTTTTTGAGAGAAGTCCTCGGCGTATCGATTGTATCGCAAGCTTCAGTCTGTTCACTAGAATGTCACTGATTCGAGCACTAGTCACAGTTTCACCCCTTTCCTGGATATGCACTATATAGAGCCCGTGATATCCCCCAAAGACGGTCATCATGTCTTTCCCAGCGGATTCCTGTATCTTTTCTTAACCGGAGACAACGGGTGTTTCCTTTGAAATCTGTCTACCCATTCATACACTTTTCCTGACTCATACAACTATCACCATACTGAATCATCATTCTTCTGTAGATTTCACAATGTTTCACACCTTCTGTCCGTAAAAAAAAAAACAAAAAAAAACGAATAATGCTTAGTTATTCTCCCATGGATTCGATAGTGGCTTTTGTTTTTATTTAAATTTTTTTGTTACTCGCTGTCTTTTGAACTCAAGCGTAGTCCATGCATACTATTCTCTGTGGTGCTGGACTGAATTTTGCGTGTGGAGTAGCTTTCCCTATTAACAGTGTCCCTCGCCATGAGGCGAAGGCACTTCGACTTCAGAGGTACTTGTAATTTACGTCCCCAATTCAAGGACGACGGGTTAACATTTTAGTCCAATTTTCCGGTGTAGGTTGAACCCCTTACCTCGGCATTATACTAAAAACGAAGTTTAAAAACAAAGTTTGTTCGTTCGTCTGTTCGTTCGTTCAGCACACCGGGTGTTTAAGAATACGTGTGCTTCATACCCTCCAGTAGAGTCTGTTCTTTTTATTTCAATGTTTGGCCATCTGTATAATGCATACATGCCTCCATTCACCCATCTATCAATGCACCCACCCGCACAAACACACACACCCACGCACTCACACGGCTGGTTGCTCTAATCTCTAATTGCGCTGTTATTGTTTACACTGAGTATATTTCAGGTGACCTATTTTCTAGTGAACTAATTACTCCAAGGCTATTAGTAATATTTCTGGAATTTCTCTCCGTCTTGCGTGTGTCTGCACACAATCGTTGTTTTCATTTCGTAATCAAATATGAAACACATTTCAGCTTGGGTGGTTGTAAACAGGCAGCGAGGGCGATTGGGTGTTTCCAGACTTGTGTTCAGAATTTCAATTGTAAGAATTAAAAGTAAAGGTTCCAGTTCACGCCAAAATGTGTATGGGGTTTATGGTAAATACTAAGCTTGATGTATTCTTGATGCATTCTTAATGCCTGAAAAGAGTTGCCAACTTAACCATCAGAGACCGAGTAAGAAATGATGTTATCAGACAGACAGTGGGATCAACACCTTGTGCCACATACACTGAAAGGCAAAGTAGCAAGTGTTCGGCGATCTTGTTAGAATGCACACCATCAGCTATTAGCACTTGCGCTACATCAAAGAAGATCTGCTACGAGAGCAAAAAGACTCCGGAGAAGAAAATAGATTGACGACATCGAAGACAACAATCATACGGAATGACACTATCCAGTGCCAGTCATCGGGCGCTAGACCGTCAACTATTCCTCCCCACGACGCTTGACGGCAGCGCATCAACAAACAAATGACATTAGCGCTAGTCTTTATTATCTGTTGTCTTGCGGACATTGGTATATTTGGATGTTTCAGTATGGATGTTCTCTGGCTCGGTGTGTTTCCAATGTGAGCTTTGACAGGCTAACGCTTTTCTGTCCAGGTCGACCATGTGTAAAATGGGTGCCAAATAATGCCATTTGCATTAAAGGCGACTGACATGATACACAATTATATTGTTAAGAGCATGCATCCTTCCCATTGCAACATACGCCTGTGAGACATGGATACTTACTAAACAAGCTATACAGAGCATAAACGCCTTTGAATATAAATTTTATATACGGGTTCTAAGAATATCTTGGATACAGAAAAGAATAAATGCATCCATAAGATGCGAACTGAATACCGAAGAATGTTGGCAACTAAAGACGATACAACACAGAAAATGTAACTATTTTCATAGCTTGAAACGTCATGAAAGTTTGAAGAGAACTATCATTGGGGGATATATCCTTGGAAAGAGAGGAAGAGGCAAGCCAAAGAGAAGATTCGTGCAGGATGTGGTAGATGATCTCCAGATGGGTGTATCGGACGAGGGAGATCTTGATTATAACCGAGAAGTTTACCGGAAGTTTGTTATGAGAGCGAGGTTCTGCAAAGGACATGCTACTGAATGAATGAATAAATGAATGAATGAATGAATGAATGAATGAATGAATGAATGGCATGATACTAACCATAACACGACTCAGACACCAATTAGTCTTTAAAATATGGGACAGACACCACATCACCGAATCTTGTACACAGGTTCGTGACTTTTTTGTTGTTGTTGTACACGGATACTTTAGTTTTTTTTTTAAAAACTAGAAATAAATAAAATCATGGGTAGTTTGATATCATGACATAGAGGACATAAATGAATTGCAACACACGACACAGAAGGCGTTGGTCAGACATGATCACCAACGCCACATGGCATGGACTACAAGAAGACTGCCAGTACACGAGATAGGATGTGGATAGAAATGATCTCCAACACCACACGGAATGGACTATACAAAGAAGAAGTAGAAATAAAATGTTTTATTTTAGAGACTGAAATGTGAAAAGAGTGGACAATGCCATCTGCAGATAAAGCCTTAGACTGGCTGTAGAGGTAAGTGAGCTTTCATCGCTGAACCAACTAGATGCCAGGAAGGGGCACCATCCTAAGTCTTTCATTCAAGCGACCAACAATAATGAAACTATCACAGTCGTTCATTCAAGTAACCAACAACAATGGAACGAAAAATCACAGTAGTTCATTTAAGTGAACAACAATAATGGAACAATCACAGTCGTTCATTCAAGTGAACCAACAACAATAGGATATGACATAAGTCGACTCCAGCATTGTATTTGCATAATGGACGTCAGATGCTCATAATAAGTCATCATCATCATGCGCCATGCCGATAAGTATGGGCAGCCATGTTTAGCCATATGTGAAGTAATACCACACAACAAAGATGCAAACATAACTGCCCGCTATATTTTCTATAGTAAATTACCAACATTGAAAGAAGGCACATCTTCTTCGTCTTCCCTGTATTACTTTGTCGGTCTCCATTTACACATTAGTTTGGCGTTTACTGACAATACGATAACTAAAGCCTATGGAGAGAATATTGCCGTTCTAGGCCTAATCTTATCTCATCTGTATGAACTATGGTGAATCATGACTTTGGTGACATTCGAACATGTCGCTTCGAAGATGTAAAGTGCCAGTAAATGTCTTACACATCCAGCTGGTGTTTTAGCCTGGAGAGGGGAAGGAGAGATCTCACACTGTCCCCACAGAGATAATACTTTGAAACGGGGTCGGGAGACAAGTTAGGACACCGACATCACTCCCATCGATGCAAGCCCTTTTCACGGCCTAGCTGATGTGAGCGCCGATGTATCGGACTTTGACAGAGTTTGAAAGGCAACAGAATTGACTTCATTGAACCGGATTTCATCCCATATGACTGGGACGCAGAGGTGTTTCCAAGGCACCAGGGCCAGGTTCTATACTGACCAAGACATACTAACACGTCCTAGTCGTGCGTCCTGGGCAACAGGTCCATTCGGGGAACTGGCTAACGCAGTAGGATCACTGATTATTCCGAAGTCGGACAGTTTCTGCCTGCACGGCGAGGAACCACCAGTCTGCACACCAATAAGCCAGACATGGGACAACGGATACTCACGTAAACCTCAGCCCGGTATGACATCACACTGATGTTGGACAACAGGATGTCTTCATCCGACATACACGACTTCACGCTGGAGTTCACAGCCAGCGAACGCAAGCAAGCAAGCAAGCAAGCAAGCTATCCCATATGACCCGGTCTCTTTCCGCAGGGCGACCGACCAAAGCGTCCCACAAAGCACTAACTCCGTAGCTTCAGCGACGACCACCAGTAGTCTCCGAGAAAATATCGTAGTCCAGAATCGAACCCACAACTTCCCGAAAGCGAGGCAGGAGGCGTAACGACTTAGCCACTGATACTCCTTGCATGGGAATTAAAGAGTTACACTCGCAGTATCCCATTTGACTCCCAACAAACACATCCTTTTGCTTTGTAAAGCCAATTACAAAAAGTGTCTGTTCTTGATTGCGGTCCGTTCTTTCGGCTTCCCGAAAGTCTACATCCTCAGTTTTATCAACTGGAGTATTGATCCGCCGGTTATGAACCTCATTTGTTACGTACACATTTGTTCCGGCCCTGCTGGGATTCCGCAGATTTACCTCATCACCTGTGGCCTGTAAATTTCGTGGCAGCTGTATTAATTGCTGCGGGTGTGCTAGTGAAGTTGATAGCAAGCTGCGCTGGGAATGTCATGAGCACGGTCGGACGCGAGTACGACGCCTGGGCTCGTCGCTTGCGAAAGTGAGGGAGCTATTGGCCACCTTTTTCTCATTATTGCCAGGCCTACAAAATGTGTTGGCGCTGTCTCATCACAGATCCATCGCATGGTATAACCGGCAAGTCATGTGTACTGCGTTACATCTTTAATAATAATAATAATAATAATAATAATAATAAGAAGAAGAAGAAGAAGAAGAAGAAGAAGAGTTACCGTCATCGAAAGAATAAGAGCCTTCGAGCTGATGGCTGGGTGTGAGTTTATTCCTTACAATGGTGAGTTGGACTTAAAAGTAGAATGTTTGTTATTAAAGCAATGGCAAAATATTGATAACATTGGGAAAATAGACTAACAAATTAATGCGGGGTTGATGGCAACGTCCTGCAAAGTAGTAGTAGTAATTATTTTGTAGTAGTAGTAATAGTAATAGTAGTTATTGTTGTAACAGTAGTAGTAAAAGTAGTAGTAATAGTAGTAGCAGTAGTAGCAGTAGCAGTAGCAGTAGCAGTAGTAGTAGTAGTAGTAGTAGTAGTAGTAGTAGTAATCGCAGTAGTTGTAGTAGTAGTAATAATAGTAGTAGTAATAATCGTAGAAATAGTAGTAGTAGTGGTAGCAATAGTAGTAGTAATCGTAGTTGTAGTTGTTGTAGTAGTATTAGTAGTTGTAATAATTGTAGTAGTAGTAGCAGTAGTAGTAGTAGTAGTAGTAGTAGTAGTAGTAGTAGTAGTAGTAGTAGTAGTAGTAGTAGTAGTAGTAGTAATCATAGAAGTATTAGTAGTAGTATTAGTAGTTATAGTAGTAGTAATCGTAGTAGTTGTAATTAGTAGTAGTAATCGTAGTAGTTGTAGTAGTGGTCGTAATAATTGTAGTAGTCGTAGTAGTAATCGTAGTAGTAGTAGTAGTAGTAGTAGTAGTAGTAGTAGTAGTAGTAGTAGTAGTAGTAGTAGTAGTAGTAGTAGTAGTAGTAGTTGTTATTATTGTTGTAACACCTTTCGTATGAACGGAAGGGTAGAATAGAGAAATTCGCTTCTTACTAAAAATCACCAGAGAAAAGATGTATATGACGATATGGTAATAAAATGTCTGTCGACAGAATAAACAGCTGGGCAGCACATACTAATAAAAATATCGGAATCTACATCACAATAGTAGTAGTTGTAGTAGTAGTAGTAGTAGTAGTAGTAGTAGTAGTAGTAGTAGTAGTAGTAGTAGTAGTAGTAGTAGTAGTAGTAGTAGTAGTAGTAGTAGTAGTATGCAACAAACCATGCACCTAAAGGTGAATGCCACAAGCCCAAACATTAGTGTCATGTGTAAGGAAATCTTTGCGTCTTCCGTGTACGCTTATGATGTAAAGGTACATTACAGTATTTTTCGATGAGCCTGGAAAAAATAAGGATCGTATGTAGGTCGACGACCTTGTTATCAATTGCCTGGGGGTGGTGCTCCAGGGAAGGCGTGCACTTAGTCTTAAGCCACGTAAAACGGCACGAGTGTTGACAGATTAAACAAGAGGATGTTATTGATATAGCTCCGGACCAGGGAGAGTCCGTAGCAATGAGATTGGCAGAGTGTATGGTTTCAAGAGGCCTGTTACTGGCCAATTTTCAGATGGATAGATCTTAATAGTGCAAACGGTCAAGAGAAAGGCAACACAGTTTTTTTTTTTTTTCTTAAATGGCGAAGTGGTTAAGAAATGTGCTTCGCTCTCCGAAGGTTGTGAGTTAAATTTCAGTGTTGTTCAGAACTTGTGTGAACATGTTCCGGTGACCTCCAGAGGTGATCAATTGAGCTACGGAGTTCGTGCTTTGTGTGATGCTCTCGGCAGAAGGTTCATAAATAAATACACACGTATTGTATGGCTCGCGTAGAAGTTGGAGAATAAATAGACTAGAGGATGCACTCATCAACCAGTGTCATGCCGATAAGCGTGGGCGGTCATGTTTCGCAATCTCACGCGATCACCAGAGTCGTGGATCAGATCTGTGTTCATATCTCGATCATACCACTTGCCCAGGTCATCCAGGTATTTACTTATCTGCCTTCGCCTTGTTCTTTTCCCCTCAATCTTGCCAGTTGTCACCAAGGTCTGCAGTATATTTTTTCTCATTACGTGCCCAAAATAATATTGACTGACTACGTCTAATTTCTCTAATCAGTTTACGGTTTTCATTTGTTTCTTGTAGGACTTGGTCATTGGTTTTTCTGTCTGTTCATTGTATTTTTTGCGTTTTCCTCAGAAACCACTTTCCACTAGACGTTTTTCAGCTTGTCTGCACATTGTCCATCTTTGCATCCTTACAAAAGTACAATTTCTTTGTAGCACTTCATCACTCTTTTTTTCGTTGCAGTTGACATCTTTTTATTGGTCAGTATGTTTTCCATTTCGCAAAAGGCTGCCCACGACATGTCGATTCTTGTTCTAATCTCTTCAACGCACCGCACAGCAGATCTTAGATAATTGTACCGATTCACTTGTTTAAGAACATTCCCGTTTACCTGTATATTGCATTGTGATATTTGTAAACTAGACGCACTAGATAGCATTGCAACTGAAAGCTATAGTTACCGAGGTGTCTCGGCAGGCGGCTTGCCTTTCTGTGGAGATTTACCAAGCCAGATGGAGTCACACTTGGTGCAAAAACCTTTAACGCAAATACGCAGGCTAAAGAAATATAAAACACATCACGGAAATGGGGCTATATATCCATTCGGTGGACGTAGAAACATCTCAACCAGAAAGCCCAAAGTCCCAGACAGAAGAAGAAGCAACAGAAGAAGAAATAATAGTGGAGGAAGAATACGTCGGCTACCCAGACCACGAACAAGTGTGTAGGGAGGCCTTGAGTCGGTATAACTTCCCACCAAGATCGATCCATCGAGCCGGGGACGATACAAGATACCAAAGAAGACCGAGAAGACACCAAAACACAAGACATAGCTGGAGCAAGGATGACGACTGGTAAAGTTCCCTGAAGGAAACAACACCATATGACGGGGTGGGTACACAATTACTCCAGGCCTCAACAAATGTGCGACTCTGTACAGACATGTAAGACCACAAGGATGAAACGAACACAATTGCAGCCATTTAACTTTTTCAAAGAAGCAGATAAACGCATCTTTATTTACGAAAGAATAAGTATTAGATACACTATAAAGGCCTTATATACAACGAAATCGATATAGCTGATGGTTGAACGGGGCTATTCGTTTCAGCTGAATCGGAACCGTACCTAACCAGCGTAAACGGAGAGAACTAGCATCCACAAACCTCGATATCACCTAAGAGAGACTAAGCACTTGTCGGCTAACACCCAGAGCAAAGTCAGTATCGTGTTTCATGTCTGTTTATTCGTGTCTGCGCTTGCGGAGTGTGCGTGTAGCAATGGGTGAATGTGTGCTCGAGAACTGCGAGTGTAGGGGTATGAATGTGTGTGTGTGTGTGTGTGTGTGTGTAAACATGTGTGTGAATGTGTATGTGTGTTTGTGTGAGAGTGTATGTGTGTGAAGAGTGTGTTGACGTTTCTGTGTTTCAGTGAGTGTGATTATATGTGAATGTGAAAGAGCGTGTATGTGAATGTTTGAGTGCGTGCATGAGTAAATGTGTGTGTGTGTGTGTGTGTGTGTGTGTGTGTGCGCGCGCGGGCGTTTGCGTTTCTTTCAGAAATGCTACTTTACAATATCTTTCTTTACATGTATGCTTTTGCTTTCAATATTGTTGATGGCAATATAGACCAAAAAAAAAAAAAAAACGATGAAGAAGGAATAGGAGGAGGAGAAGGAGGAAAAAGTCAAACTTGAGAAAACGTCGGCGGGCGTGTGGGACAATTTGGTAATCCAATATTGAATGCTTTATATCCCTGGTCTAGGGGTTACACGACTTTCCCCGTAATCCCGTATCCTCTCATGAGTAACGTGACGTGCACGAGAATTGGTAGCGGTTCTCTCCACGTCGGTAACTTACGGGGCATGTGAGCCGGTCGCTCAGAAATCAATGGCAAACTACTGAGCGTAATCTTGCTAAGAAATCAACAATCAGCTGAAAAATGCTGATGTTGACAGCGATGATCTGTAAAGGATATGCGAATAGCAACAACAACAACAACAACAACAACAACAACAACAACAACAACAACAACAACAACAACAACAACAACAACAACAACAAATGGATAAATTAGGCCAGGCACTTCGTGAGTTAAACAAGGAATTTGGGATAAACTAGGTCAGTGGTTTGATCCTCCAGTGACAACAACTTAGAGACTCATGACAACACAGAGACGCATGACAACAACACAGAGACACGTGACAACGTAACATAGGCATGTGACAACATAACATAGACACGTGACAACAACACAGAGACATACGACAACAACACGGAGACATGTGACAACATAAGATAGACACGTGACAACATAACATAGACACGTGACAACATAAGATAGACACGTGACAACATAACATAAACACGTGACAACATAACATAGACATGTGACAACATAACGGAGACATGTGACAACATAACATAGACTAGTTACAACATAACATAGACACGTGACAACGTAACATAGACACTTGACAACATAACATAGACACGTGACAACATAACGTAGACATGGACAACAAGACAAAAAAAATGGTGTTTCAGCTCGGCCTGGGTCGGTTGTTGGGGTGTTGCTAACATGTTGGATTGTGTTTCAAGTTGTTGCTAAAATGTTTGATTGTGTCTCAAGGTGTTGCTAAAGTGTTGGATTGTGTCTCAAGATGTTGCTAACATGTTGGTTTGTGTCTCAAGGTGTTGCAGACAGACAGACAGACGGACGGACGGACGGACGGACGGACGGACGGACAGACAGACAGACGGACACACGTGCGTACACAGATATACACACACGCATACATATACACACATATACGCATTACTTACATACATTAATGCGTAAATACTTGACCATAACAACAAATAGTTACCAAACATATCTCCTCCATGACCTTAAACAAGCACACTACGGAATTATCATGAAGACACCAAGAAGAAAATGTCTACTTTTCAAAGGGCAGCAATCTTCATGTTGCCCCCGAAAACATTGTGAAAAACCTAAGTATATTGCTAGCGATCATGAGCGAGGCAATCTGTCATCTACACGCGATCCTAAATGCCATTTGTGATCAATATGAGCGTCATTTCGCGAGAGCTCAAGCCATCCATCATTGTACCACACAATACGGGGTATAACAGCAACCATACTATGGTAGCCAGGATTGCCAAATTTTCCTCGAACAGTGGACTATGGCCAAATACTCGTATGAAATATTTTTGGATCGTGCCAGCCAAACCTATTTTCAAACTGTATCTGGTCGAGGGGTTAGCAGCTTTCTCCGTAACCCCGAATACTCTCGTGGTTGACGTGAGTGCACGAGAATTGGAAGCGGTTCGAGTCGAGCCAGTGACTTATGAGAGTATGGAGCCGGTCGCTCAGAAAGCAATGGCAAACTACTGAGCGTAATCTTGCCAAGAAATCAACAATCAGCTGAAAGATGCTGATGATGACAGCGATGTCCTGTAAAGGATATGCAAAACATTTTTAATCGGTCTCCGTGGCTAAGGCCTTGCGAACGCGGTTTGTGAGCACGTATACCCGGGTTCGAAACACAGCGATGCTGGTTTTTTCGAAAAAGGTAAAAGTGCCGATCGTTCAGAAAGCAATGGCAAACTACTGAACGTAAAATTTGCCCAGGAATCACGAACAGCAAAAATGCTGGGGTTGAGTGCTACGCCCTGTGAAGGACATGCAACTTAAAAAATAGGAACTATTACTACTGCAAATTGTCCATAATGGCATATTGGCAATATGGCCATTAACGCATACTCTTAGACATAAGGCACTAGGCGGGGAACAGCATGGATAAGAACTTTTGTTCTTAAACATACAGTGTGCTGATGCCGAGGTAGCGGGTTCAACCCCTATACTTGTCAGTTGGACTAAAATGTTGACTTCTCGTCCTTGACTTGGGGTCGTAAATTACAAGTACCTCTGAAGTCGGAGTGGGTTAGATTTGTGGCGAGGGACACTGATGTACTAGCTGGGTGATGTGGTCTGCATAAAAGTGACAACCATACCACCCTTAAAACTTGCTAGTTTAATGTTTATATTCTTCCATACGACGAATGGTAGCCGAGGTATCGCTGTGACTAGAATGCTTTCCTGTTGTTGTTCTCAGTTAGCCTTGAATGATGTGTGGATGAAATAATGTATGAAAAAGAGTGATAGAAGGACAGACTGTTAGACAGGCCTGCGTGCCCAATTCTTAACCCTTTAAAAATAAAATGTCCTCTTTCATTTGTTCGTTGGTTCCTGTGGGTTGGGTATTCGAAGCCATATGGGTATTTTAAAAATAAACATTAACCTGGGCTCTTAAGTCGTCCCGGAATAGAAAAGGGTGCCAGAAGATGATCCGGGAAGGAAAGGTTAAGTTAGTTGCATATCCATTACAGGACGTCGCAGTCAACCCTAGCATTTTCTGGCTGTTTTTGATGTCTTCGCAAGTTTACGTCCAGTAGTTTGCCACTGAAGTAAAGATGGCAGCGGGATATTCACAACAGCCATCGAGCCCCGATTGGTCTAGAAAATATAGGGCTAGTGCCAGTTTAATATGGCTACCAGCATATGTCTTGAGAAGTAATGGCGGTCGGAGAGATACTGACCGCATCAGCCACGAGTGCAGATTGGTTTTAAAATATGCATCTAGCACCAAATGTCCAATGCACTTTAAGACGCGTGAATGGGTCATTACTTGACCTACTTAACGTATATCCAATTCGCCACAAGGTGTGCAGAAGGGTCGTTTACTTTTGTATATTGACCAGGCGTCATTTTACTGCCAAGTGGGATATTTTGAGCAGACACTATTATGGATCGAGAAAGGATGTTCGACAATACTTCAAGTACGTACGCGAGACAGCACCTCAACTCTGCGTGTTTATTCAACACCAACAGCTTCAGCAGCAACAGCTACAAGAACAACAGCTACAAGAACAACAGCTACAAGAACAACAGCTACAACAGCAACAAATACAACAGCAACAGCTACAACAATAACTATTAGCTGTTTGAAACATAAAAAACTACTAAATTAGTAAAAAAAAAAAATCGAATAAAACCAATACTTAACCAGAGAGCTTAGCGAAAGGCAAGACACACGTTGATACACGCTAACGTTCCGACAAAAATCTTCGTCAGTGAATAAAAAAAAACAATTAAAAAAATATTAACACACACACACACACACACACACACACACACACACACACACACACACACACACACACACACAAGAATGCCTAGTTAGACAACTGACACGTCACATATAAATTATTAATACATGTTTCACTGAATAACTTGGAAAACAATCCTAAGTTCAGAAACCGAAAATATGAAAGCGTGGGGGAATGAACATCTTTATCTTTATTTTCAAAGGATTAAGAATTGGGCACGCAGGCCCGTCTGACATTCTGCCCTTCTTCACAATATCCTCTCATACACTCTTTCATTCAACATCACTTATGAACACATTTTTGAAAACAAAAGAACAATAGCATTATAACGCATGAAAAATAAGCAATAACAAGTGACTCACTGAGGCAATGTTTAACATGGGCATTATAAATACCTAAGGAAGGTGTAACGTGCCATACATATGGGAATGTTTTTTGGCTAGTTGTCGTTTGAGATAATTTACCATTATTATTGTATTTATTTTTTTGTTTGTTAATGGGGGAATGTAGTCAGTACTGAGGTAGTGTTCAAACAGATTGCGAATGTGGGGATTAGTGGGGAGGGGGAGGGGGGAGTGTAAATGAACAACAAACAGAGAATAGATACACACATAAACAGTGGGTGTTGGTGGGTGGGGCGTTGTGTGGGTTCGTGGGTGGGGAATGTGTATGTGGGTGGGTTGGTGCGGGATGTGTTAATTGGTGGGGGGAGGGGTCTGGGTGGGTTGGGGATGTATGGTTGCGAGATGAGTGTTTGGATGGGTGGTTAGAGGTGTGTGGATATGGGTGGGTGGGTGGGTGTGTGTGGGCTGAGAGATGGGTGTTTTTGTAGGGAGATGTGTGTGTCACTGAAAATAAACTTGTTAGTTGCGATCGATGACAAACAAGACCCGACATTAGTCTGCAAAAACAACCAACCCTTTGATGATGTACAGACTGAGAAAAATACGTCGCGTCAAAATGTCTACCCCTGGTCGGCGAATCTTTATGATGTGGGTTGTTCGAGAAACGAATAACACGGCAAACGTCTGCCAAGGCGGTAGTAGCCTTTGAAGTGCTAGACGGAAAGTCTGGACAGACGCGGGAAGGATTCTGTGATGTGGGGAATTCTGTGGTTCACAGACAGACTGAACTATTGATGTACGGGACAAAGAATTTCCCCAAATGAAAGCAAATTTGACGGCGGATTGACTCCAGTTAGTCTAGAACATGAGGAGGAAACCAGATTCTGGACGGATCAGCGTCTAGACTTTTTGGTGACGTCACTCCAGCCCATATAAAAAGCGTTGCGGTAAACAAGTGGAGTTAGTCGATCAAGATTTCTGAAGTGGGAAAGATCGGTGCAGTTTTCCGAGTTGTGCTCAATGAAAGAAACTAGGGTGTCAAATTGTTGATATTTATCGGCGGACATAGATCCAGTCTGTGATTGCCTAGTTTCGATTAGCAACCGGAATAGGCATATGATTCCATTTACAGGTCCACGTATGTGTGCTATGATATTCAACAGTGAAGCTAGAACACAATTTAGAAGATGATGGCTCAGAATTTGAAGACAGAAGTTGCTGAGAGGCCGCTACATTGGGCTTATACCCAAGTTGGTTTGCGGGAACCTGGCTTCTGCTGAGCAGGACATGCTGATGAGATTTATGTTTAGCAAGTGATAGTTGTATCACTGAACAGTCAGGACATTGTAGATATACACTACTGATACCAGGAAAATTCATTCAAAATTTATACTGATACCTAGAACATTCAGAGTGTGGTGTTAATATGGGGAATCTTTAAAACCAGTGACACTAGATCCATTAAGATTTCTCCAGTAACAGTGACAATAGGGTTAGAATTTTTCTGATTAACAATCAGTTACGTAACAGAGGATATTCATAGTGAGAATCAGATTGAAGACTCTCATTAGACAGTGTTTGTCATGGGTGTCCAAGCATCCTAGTGGTTCAAGAGACAACGGAGGAAGTCTTCACGTGACCGGAGGAGCATCACCTTGGTGAGGTTGCTTGTCTGGAATACATGGTGCTAGTGTGTTCTCAGCACAGTGATGAGAATGACTATACTCCTGAACACTGATCTGAGTCTATAGACACTTTAGAGTACACGTCACACATTCTACACCTTATACACACACACACACACACTTCTCCTACATATACTCTTTGCTTTAATAAATTTCGTGTTTTTATTTGTTGAAGCTAGAGTTGTCAAGTATGTTATGTTGGGGAAGAATGAGAGGGGGCATGATCCAGGAGTGAGTAAGAATGAAAAGAAGGTGTCTTCAGATTGAGGGAGTGTTGTGGACGGAGTCTGCTGGATATCTCCAGGATAGAGATATTGAATTAAAACAAATGTGGGTGTTGATTCCCCTCACTCCAGGGACGACACTAAAGTGGTAAAGAAGAACAAATAACTACTACGACATTCATTCTTTACACACACGACAGTGTGTTAATAGGGAAGGGTGGGTTGGTGGGGGTGTATGTGGTTGGGATGTGTGTGGTTGTGGTGTGTGTGGGGGATGTGTGTAGGTGGGTGGGGATGTGTAATGATGTGTGAGTGTGTGTGTGGGTAGGTGTGGTGGGTATTTAGGAGGGTGGCAGTGGGTGGGGTGTGTGTGTGTGTGGGTGGAGGATGTGTGTGGGTGGATGGAGGGTGTGTGATATGTGTGGGTGGGTGAGGTGTGGGTGGATGGGAATGTGTGTGGGTGGGTGGAAGTTATGTAGGTGGGAGAGGGATGTGTGGGTTTGTGAGGGGTGTGTCTCATAACATTGTAATATGCATTGCTTATGTTAACAACATTCATTTGACAATGTATTTTCCTATGTGAATATATCATGTTCTATTAATGAATGAAAGATGAGTGATTGGAAGGGTCGAATATAAGACAATGTGTAACCCTTTAGAAATAAAGGTGGATATGTGAATATTTACTGCAAGAACGTTACAGGGGGTTGAGAGCAAACCAAACCCCAGCTTGATGCACCAGGCAATTCTATGTTCAGTAAAGTAGTTTGCCATTGCTATAGATATGTATTAAATGTAGTCGGAAAAACAACATGGCTCAAGAACACAATGATACAAAGACATTGGTGTACAGATGTATGTTTACCTGAAGAGAGTTGATGAATTGATGAGCTGATGAGAATCGGACATATGTTCAGACTTCAACACCTGACAGCGGAGTGATCAATCTAATGAATGAATGAATGAATGAATGAATGAATGAATGAATGAATGAATGAATGAATGAATGAATTAATTAATTAATTAATTAATTAATTAATTAATTAATATACAGAAATACGGAGTAGCATAATGTTACAGATATACAGAAATATCCAGAACTAAATGTTTAGGTCGTGTGTCATCTCTCTCTCCCCCCCCCCCCCCAAATAAGTCGTGTCCCAGGGACATATAACACCCAACTGTCATGATGCAGGCAACAGGGATCCCACACATTGCCCACACTCTTCTAATGATCGATGAAATGTCACCACGATGAACTAATTAACCTTTTAAATAGATCTTAATCTCCAAGAAACACATTAAAATCTCATGGCTTTCCAAGTACGCCCCTTTTCTCGAGTGATAAAATGGTATAGGTAATTTAGTGTTCTGTAATTTGTCAACACGACAGACTAATTGAACTTTTAGTGCAGAAATACCAATTGTTAGAGAAGCTTTGGGGTAATTCAAATAGCTTTCATTTTTATATTTCCAGTCGGTTCTCTGATAATTACTTTTTCCTTGTGGTTTGTTTACCAGCGACACACTAGGAAATTAAACCATTTCCACAAAGTCTGCCTTAGGAAGCTATTGAAGATTAAATGGCAAGACAAGATCCCAGACATCGAAGTCTTAGAAAGTGCGCTCATGCCCTGTATCCACACTCTGCTAATAAAGAATCCGATTCGCTGGGCTGGTCACTTGACTCGCATGCCAGATCATAGATTCTTTAAACGAATTTGTTTTTACAGTGAACTGCACTGCGGTAAACGCTCTCAAGGCGTCCAGAGGAAACGCTTTAAAGACGCTGAAGATGTCACTAAAAGCTTTTGGAATTCATCACGACATTTGGAAGACTGCTGCCAAAGACTGAAATTCTTAGCGTACATCATTACGCAAGAGTGTAGTCACTTGTGAAGCAAACAGGACTGCAAGAGCTGTGAAAAAAAATATCTGCAACAAAACAAAAGAAAAAACAAAAACCACAGCAGTAGATTCTACTCCTGGAACGTCAAGCATTCTTTTCTCACATTGTCAAAAAACATTTCGAGTCAGAATAGGCTTTACCAGCCATTTTAGAACTCACGTCTCCAAATTTTCAACCCCACTGGATGAAATGAATGGTCTTGATCATTCTTGATCATTCTTGATCATTCTTGATGGACAAACACCACTTCTTTATTTTACTTTTATGAGTGCCAATTAATGAATCATTATCATCATGTGCCATGCCGATAAGCGTGGACGGTCATTCTTCCCCATCTCACATCATTAGTACTGTAAGACCTGTGTTCTTCTCCAGACTATGCCAAGTAGCTAAACGATTAGTATTTACCTCTTTGGTTTCCTCTTACTCTTTGTCCTATTCTTTTTTTTTTCAGCCTTAACTTTCACTCTTCAACTCCTCTGTTCCCCTGCCTGGTCAGTTTGCCGTGACTACGTCCCTGACTGCAATAACTACCACCGTTTCTTTGTTTAACATCACGCCTGGGTGGACAAATGTCAGTAGAACAAAGATCATATAGAAAATGAGGCAAACTGGGAAAGTTGAAACCTATTGCAAAATGAATACTTGGTCTCAATACCACACTTGGAGTCATGTAACTTACTTCTCCCCCTTTACTTCTATGAGTGCGAATCAATCGATCATCATCATATGGCAAACCGATCAGCGTGGGCGGTCATGTTTCGCAGTCTCACACAATCACTAGAGACCTCTAACAGACTGATGTTCGTTCCAGATTATGCCATGTAGATAAGGTATAGGGTATTCATATTCTTGTTTGTCGCCTTGCTCTTTGCTCTTTCCCCTAATCGCTTCTTTCAATCTTATCTTTCACTCTCCAACTTCGTCATCTGCTTCGTCAGTACGCCGTGTCTATGCCCCTTTGTTGGAATAACCGTCCTCGGCTTCCTTGTTTAACACCACGCGTTGAATGACACGGTCAGTACAACGAAGATCTTGTCAAAGATGAGACCAACTTGGAAAGTGGACACCTATCGCAGAAACATCATTTGGTCTCAGAAAGAGACTTTGGACGTCTATCACTGATGATACTGGAGAGCAAGCCACAGGGCCAGAGACACATTGGACGTGCTAGGGAAAACAATGCGACACAGGCATGCAGTGTCTTTGGTCCATGGATGAATGCTGAGCTTATGAGAATTTACTTTAGGGATATGATCAGAGGACTTCATCACCAGCATTCTGACCGACCGACCGATCCATCCATCCACCCACCGATCGACCGATCGACCTACCAACCGACCGACCGACCGAACGACCGAACGAACAAACGAACAAAGATACAGAAACAAGGAATAGCATATTTTTTTAAATACAAAGAAATACACAGAACACCTCCAGAAACACGTGTCACTCGGACATGTAACACCCAACTATCATGATGCAGGCAACAGGGAAACCACACATTGCACAATCTTCTAATGATCGATGAAATATCACCAGACAATACTAATTAACCTTTTAAGTAGACCTTAATCCCCAGAAACACATTAACATTTAATGACTTTCCAATTGCGTCCTTTATCTCGCGTGACAAAATGGTATAGATAATTTAATGTTCTGTAATGTTTTAGCTATGCCGAGTGATCTATAAAATATACGTTTAGCACCGTATATCCATCAAGTATTAAAGCGAGTAGAAAGGCCCCTTAATACATATTTACTAATATTTTAACAGAACAGAATAGCTGACCGCTTTGCACATAAATACTAATGTCTGAAGAAGCTTTGAGTTAGCTCAAATAGCCTTCATTCTTATCTTGCCAGGCCTGTCTTCGGCTCCTTACTTCTTCCCTTTTCTTCTATGAGTGCTAATCAATCAATAATCATAATTCCACATACGCTTTGGTGGCCATGGTTCGCAGCCACAGTCACTAGAGTATTCGATCAGATCTGTGTTCCTCCCCGACCACGCCATGTGGCCAAGTCATAGGGTATTCAAATCTTTCCCCCCCCCCTCTATTGTTTCCCTGTTCTCTTCTGTCACTCTCGAATTCCTCCATCCCATGCCTCATCAGTATGACGTGGCTTCGTAATACCGCAACCGCCTTTGCTGTCTTGTGACGTCACATGTGCATGGACATGGTCAGTACAATAAAGTTAATATCAGAATAAGAGGTAAACTCAGGAAATGGGTATATATTGCAAAACGTGGCTTGGTGTCCTTGCTACACTTGCCGGTTTGTCACTGAAGACACTGGAGAACAAGATCCAGGTTAAGAGTCTTGGACGTTCTTGGAAAGACAACATGACACACGCTTACAAAGAAATTGGACGTGATATGGATAACAACAGGACACACGCTTATAAAGACATTGGACGTGCTAGGAAAAACAGCATGACACAAGAAAACAAAGAGATTGGACGTTTTAGGAGAGGCAACATTATACACGCTTACAAAGACACTAGACGTGTTAGGAAAACAACATGCCACACGCTTACAAAGACATTGGAGCACAGAAATAGACTGAGCTGAAGTGAGTTTATGCGAACGGGAGACAGTGGAGGAACTTGATCAGACAATTTCGACACCAGTCTTCAGACTGAACAACCTAATGACTGAATAAATAAAGGAAGATACAGAAACTCAATAAAGAAATACACGGAACTAAATGTTTAGGTCGTGTGTCATGATCACCCCAATAACTCGTGTCCCAGGAACATATAACACCCAACTGTCATGATTCAGGCAACAGGGACCCCACACATTGCCCACACTCTTCTAATGATCGGTGAAATATCACCACGATGAACTAATTAACCTTTTAAATAGATCTTAATCCCCAAGAAACACATTAACATTTCAAGTTGTGAGGTTTTTTTGTGGGTTTATAGAGAATTACAGAAGTTCTAATGAGTGAAGTTCTATAAAGTATATCTCTCTATAAAAGATACAGGTTAGTAACAGCAAGTGATGTCTAGAGGTATTGATAGTCATTCTCGCATAACCCTTGTAGAGAAACCATTCAGAATTTTGGCTCACCGAGTACCCCCACTGTGAGAAATTAGACCTAAGTTAAGTTCTACACAGAATTATTTATAGATGATTTCTCTTCTAGGCCATATATATATAGAGAGATCTTGGCAGTTAGCCACAGTAACCAATGAAAGCAGTTCTCTCATCTTCCAGCTGACTGTGCTCTGGTCGCCAACCTCATTTTTGATCTCATTACTTATTTCAAGTGACACAAGACACTTGGACAAATGATCACATTGACAATTGTACCATTGTAGTGAACATAAACAACAACAACTGTATTTTACACTGGTTGAACAAGACAACATGAGAAGATCTTGACAACAGTTGGACAAACATTCACAAAGGATGATCACACCAACAGGTTAGACAAGTCATACATCATGTAAGATACTTGACAACTACCACACAGACTTTCACAATCTCTGTAACCAACAGCAACGGTAGAGTAACAGTCACCATGAAGATGCTTGACACCAGTTGGACATTTCTTTCTCAACAATGTACAAGACAATCACAGAGACATGTATCTCAAAAAACTGTTTTCTTACTACTAATCATTTATTAATGTCTGATGAGGTCAAGTGAAGACTCAGGCTTCATATTCTGCCAACAATTTACATCTCAAATATGTTTATATGCAAATTATAGTGACATTATCTATGAAAACCCAAACACATCACTCAATATCCCCACAGAAACATCAATCTAAATAAACTCTCCTCCTTCACATCTCTACTCCATAAGTTATCCTACACCACACTTTAGACTTAAATCCTTTCTTCGACTGTTACTGAGGGAAACACAAGATAAGCCATAAATTGGGGCAAGCATAGGGACGTTCTGCTCCACTGGTCTGTTGAATCCTTTTAGCACCTATGATGGTGTTGGACAGCTCAGGTTACAGTTCTCCCCATGATGGTTTTCCAATTCAGGCTATTCCCTGCTGTCACAATCTTGAAAGAAATTTTAAAGCTCTATCTTTTCACTGGTGAGTTCATGAAGTTGACACTTAGGACTGTTCATCTAAAAAGAAACAATATGTCCTAGCATTCTTCTTTCTGTCTATCTCACCTAAATTTGACTGTTCATGAAGTTGACACCCAAGACTGTTCTTTTGCTTTTCCAGTGGAGGAAGATCTAAAAAGAAACAATATGTCCCAGCTGTCTTTCTTCACAGTCTATCACTCCTAAGATTTCTGATGGAACTGAATCACCACACCGACTTAACACTAATCCATTTTGTGAATTTGCTCTATTTATTAACTTCTGCTCCTTCAGCTTTCAGCCATTATTAATATTAAGCTGTGATAGGGTTAGCTCCAAGTGCACCTTTAATGTCCACTCTTAGCCAGTAGTGACATGCTGAAGACCAGGTAATCTCTCCTCTTAAGGTTTCTTCTTGAATTTATCTTGAAGATATAGCCTGGGGCTTTTACAAAATTGGAGAGTATCCCTGTCTTAGGCTTTGGATAAAGACTTTTTCTTCAGTGCCATCTGTATAGGCCAGAATTAGTGGATTCAGGCTGAATCTTTGCAACCTGTTGTTCATTTTGGTCTTTTTGGAGTCTGACTTTTCAGCTGGAGTTGAAGACTAGAGCTCAGGACTTCCCTTAGAGTTGTCCTGGTAATTGAAAGGGCCTCCTCCATCTTCCTCATTCTCTGTTAATAAACAAAGGCACAACATGTGTTTTACATCTATTGAACCATTGTCACAGTTATACAGTACTATCACAGATTCGGAGAGGAATGGGAGGGGAAAAGGAGTGTGATATTCGAACACCCGCCTCTCACTGATGATGAAGTGCAATTTTAATTGGGGGTTTGGGGTGATATCCTTTCTCCAGGTTCATCCCCAAAACCGTGAAGTCATAGGCACATACTCCTAATCAGAGGCAGCTTCACACAATTATCTTGTAAATTCTCACAATGAGTAGATCACAGGGACCGGTGTACCATGAGAACAGACAGTGTGATTAAGCACCAAGAAGTAGGCATTGTATGGCAGAAATCATGCACTAGAAATGCTTTCACATGTGGAATACACATAATGAAAGAAAACATGAATTTTCCCTGACAAATAGCATGAGCCTTCCCATGTATTCAGCTGACAGACACTGTAGGTTAATTTCCACAGTGCAATGCAGTCCTGCAAACATGGATTTGATAAGTGTCTTTACTTTTACAAATATGAGAAGTTAATTATATAATTATCATCTCATTCATTCAAACATTCTCAGCCATTATAAGGGAGAAATTACATGCAGTATATAGCATCACACATTCTGAAACATAACTGCCAAAGGTAACTCTCAAGAGCGATGTACAGTTTGGTTAAGAATGGTCATGATAGGCACTCAACGAATGTTCAGAGCGCACAAAGGTTTTGCCATATGCATTGAGCGTGGTTTACAGTCATAAGCATATGCAAATCATCAAATCAGACAGACAATAGACATGGTAAGAATGTTTCACTGCGGTAGACATGACAGGTTTTGAGCGGCAGTTTTAGAGTCACTGTACGAAGTCCTGTCTTCTTTTTACATTTTCTCAAGAAAATACTCGGCCATTCGTCTCTCTCTCACTTCATCAGGTTTACACATAACATATTAAATGATTTAGGTACCTGGAGTGCAGATGAACACATCCTAAAGAATGCTTTTGGGCAAATTTTACCACTGCATCTTGAACATGTCCTTACGGGATGGAATCAAGGCTTCGACTGGCGGGCTAATTATGTATTAAGGAGCGTTACCAGCCCAAGGGTTACCCAATCAAATTGAGACCCCACCATTCATCTACCCTCTCTCGATCTAGAATCTACGATTCTATTTTTAGTTAGGGTATCACGACGGCTTACGTAGTTAACTACTGAGTATTGAGAAATGTAAATGGACTGGGGATGCGAACGTCTGAAGACATCATGCCACATAGCCTCCCCACAAAACTGTCATGGATACAATGACTGATAGGTCAGGCGTTCACAGTTCCCAGATCCTTTAAGTGGTGTCATCATTTACTCATCTCCCATTACTCCAACAAGAGCTGTGCATATGGAACCAATTGATTCTTTCCCTGAAAAATCTGCTCCAATATTCATCCATCAGTCATGAATTTGGTGGCATCTGCAAAGACCATGAAGTTAGTCCTGCATGAAGTTCCATTTAGTCACTGGAAGTATGAAGAGTTATGACCACACTTATCAGTGAACTGCTCTCCAACTCATTTCTGACAATGCTCCACAGTCAATCTCCATGCTATTTTTCCTGTCCATGATGAATGATCTCTCAGAGTCACACACTTTCAAAGCATGAGTACCATTGAGATTCATTATGAGAAGTAATGGCTTTGCAATTAAACCAACTTCTATATGTCTGATGAGAGTGGTATAGTTCCATATGTCTCTCACTCATTTGTCTTTATCAGAACTTCATTCTTCCCTTCGCCTCTGGAGAATGATAATCCTGTGAGAGTGTATTTAACTGAACACTTTCTCCAACAGTAATCTTGGCATTTGGAACTGGGTTAAAATTTTTGATCATCACCGGAGCAAAAACAATCACTTCCGGGTGAACTGTATAGCAGCCGCTGCAGAACTTAAGACTAAAATCTACTAGTGCAGATTTGGTTAGCGTTGGACACAGGGTCTACCTTTCCAATAAGCCTCTTGTGTTTGCAGATGGTAGCAATTTCCCATTATATTTCCTTGACTTATTTCTGTAGTCTTGCCATAGATTTAGAGGTGCACTTATTGGTTGAGATTTCCTCATTCCGTTAGGCCTCTATTTTGTTTTGTTGTGAGAAGTGACAGCATTTTCTCTCCTTAGTTGCTAGATAGTTACAATAGTGAACAATCTCATTTCAGACTTGTCCGTGGATTGGCCACTCAGCGTCCATCTTGTGTAAGCTGTTTCCAACGTAGCAACTGATTTTGTAGATGTAGTTATACTAACATCCACTAAGCTAGAATCCCAGGTGGAATTTCCAACTTGTTTTCTTCAGCCATGCTCTAGCTAAGTGCTTTTGAGTGGCTAGGAAAGTATCCGTTCTTTCTCTCCCACATGAGCAAAACGTTTACTTTTGGCGAATAAGGCGTTTCTTCTCAGCCATAGAGAAGTCCGTCATTATCACAGCTACCTTTGAAGGTGTGTGATTATGTGGGTTAGCTTCTTAGTTACCAATATTGACTGGAATTTTGGAAGCAATTTTTACTGACTTTGAGGATAAGACTGGTCAGGTCTTGTGAAGACATCTCGCAGATCAGTAATAATATAAGATTCCACTGCGGAATGCATGGTTCTTATTATATAAAGAGTCGACTGCTGAACTTGCAGAGATCTTTATCTTGAAAGTAGTCAGCTGTTTGAGAACAGTGATCTTTCGTTAGTCCACTTTCGCAGACATTGTGTATAGAGTGTCACTGCTGGAATTGCAGTGAGCTCTACCATATAAGAGTTAACTGTTTGGAGACAGTAATCCTTATTTACATTCCCACCTTCTTCCGGCAGAAAGGTCTTCCCAATTGAGAATGAAAAAGGGGAATGACATCAGCTGTACTCAACTTTGTCCGTCCTTTAATCTCCACCATTTCAGGCAGAAATGCTTTCTCAACTGAGGATGAATTGACGACCGACGTCGGAGACGGATCCTGTTTTATCTCTTCATGAAATTTTTCAGGTTGTCCACGTTATGCTCCTAGTCGTATGATACGCCAATGACATCAGGTTGGTTATCCATCGTTTCCTGGACACATACTTTTGCGTACGCTCTCCACTTCCATATGAATGGCTAGGGGTCCAGTTATTTTGATGGCCTTCCTGGAGATTCAATGAGTTCACTCCTAGTGACTTGGATCCTAGTACACCAGAGATCACACCATCGAACAATAGACTAATGTCTTATAGACACCAGACTGTGGTCGGGTCATGAGTGACTGACCATGACATCAGGTAGAATCTTCCATTCATCTCGTCCATTACGTATCAAGTACGCTTAATAATACCATTAATTCAGGAATGGCAAGAGACTGAGTTGATAAGGATGTTTTCTCCTGGAGATTCAATTGTGCTCACGCGCAGTAGCTTGATCAGGGCCACTGACAAGATTACACAACTGAAGAATAAACCCAACGTCGAATTGACACTGGACATTAGCCGGTACGAATACTGACTATACTGAGAGAGATTGCCAGTGAGGTGTCTTAATGGTTGCCCAATTTTTCCATCAGGGTTCACACTCTCTGCTCTCAGTGTTGCCAACCTGTTATGGGGACTGAGGAATTAAGTACCCATTATATGATGTGATGCAGTGATATTAAAATGTAAATACACTAATTCCCCTTTCTCCCATGCTAGCCAATAAGTTAGAAAATGGAGTAGGCCCCCTATTTATTCCCTGGATAAAGTGTCTTAATTTATCTCAAGAAAAATCAAATTTATCCTGAAATTAGCTGTCTATGTTATTTAAAAATAATTTGTGTCTTCTGGTTCTCAGGTACCTTTGATACTCATAGTGAACACAGTATGCACAAAATTACACAACATCATTGACAGTCTATTACATCAGCCCATCTTGAAACACAACATTATCATGGGTATATCAAACATGTTGACCCATAAGATAATTAACATTTTTGTTCAACTACATTGTACAATGTGACATTTGTGAACAGTGATACATGCAATATTACCACCATTGATGAAACAACCACCACCCGAGATTTACTTGTGGGTTTAAACATCTGGACCTTTTGTCCACATTTATGTGACGAGATCCATTAACCACATCATAAAACTCTAAGCAATAGGTTTAATTTTGCGAGAGGTTACTCCCTGATTCTAATACAAACATAGATATCCTCCACAGGAGTCCCAGACAAGGTATACCCATAGTTTACATCCCGAGTCATCAGACCTCGTTATGTGAATCCCATAAAAGGTATTCCCAGGGTTCAATTAGTGCATAGAGCACTCAATATGTGATTACCTTGAGGAGTGTTCCCAGAGTTCTAATTGCCTATATTAGTCCACAATATGTGATCCCCTTTAGCAGGTTATTCCCGGGGTCCAGTCGCGGATACGGGTCCACAACATGTGATCTCCTTTAGGGGTGTTCCCGGGGTTCAATCGCGGATATGAGGCCCCAACATGTGAGGTTTTTTTGTGGGTTTATAGAGAATTACAGAAGTTCTAATGAGTGAAGTTCTATAAAGTATATCTCTCTATAAAAGATACAGGTTAGTAACAGCAAGTGATGTCTAGAGGTATTGATAGTCATTCTCGCATAACCCTTGTAGAGAAACCATTCAGAATTTTGGCTCACCGAGTACCCCCACTGTGAGAAATTAGACCTAAGTTAAGTTCTACACAGAATTATTTATAGATGATTTCTCTTCTAGGCCATATATATATATATATATAGAGATCTTGGCAGTTAGCCACAGTAACCAATGAAAGCAGTTCTCTCATCTTCCAGCTGACTGTGCTCTGGTCGCCAACCTCATTTTTGATCTCATTACTTATTTCAAGTGACACAAGACACTTGGACAAATGATCACATTGACAATTGTACCATTGTAGTGAACATAAACAACAACAACTGTATTTTACACTGGTTGAACAAGACAACATGAGAAGATCTTGACAACAGTTGGACAAACATTCACAAAGGATGATCACACCAACAGGTTAGACAAGTCATACATCATGTAAGATACTTGACAACTACCACACAGACTTTCACAATCTCTGTAACCAACAGCAACAGTAGAGTAACAGTCACCATGAAGATGCTTGACACCAGTTGGACATTTCTTTCTCAACAATGTACAAGACAATCACAGAGACATGTATCTCAAAAAACTGTTTTCTTACTACTAATCATTTATTAATGTCTGATGAGGTCAAGTGAAGACTCAGGCTTCATATTCTGCCAACAATTTACATCTCAAATATGTTTATATGCAAATTATAGTGACATTATCTATGAAAACCCAAACACATCACTCAATATCCCCACAGAAACATCAATCTAAATAAACTCTCCTCCTTCACATCTCTACTCCATAAGTTATCCTACACCACACTTTAGACTTAAATCCTTTCTTCGACTGTTACTGAGGGAAACACAAGATAAGCCATAAATTGGGGCAAGCATAGGGACGTTCTGCTCCACTGCTCTGTTGAATCCTTTTAGCACCTATGATGGTGTTGGACAGCTCAGGTAACAGTTCTCCCCATGATGGTTTTCCAATTCAGGCTATTCCCTGCTGTCACAATCTTGAAAGAAATTTTAAAGCTCTATCTTTTCACTGGTGAGTTCATGAAGTTGACACTTAGGACTGTTCATCTAAAAAGAAACAATATGTCCTAGCATTCTTCTTTCTGTCTATCTCACCTAAATTTGACTGTTCATGAAGTTGACACCCAAGACTGTTCTTTTGCTTTTCCAGTGGAGGAAGATCTAAAAAGAAACAATATGTCCCAGCTGTCTTTCTTCACAGTCTATCACTCCTAAGATTTCTGATGGAACTGAATCACCACACCGACTTAACACTAATCCATTTTGTGAATTTGCTCTATTTATTAACTTCTGCTCCTTCAGCTTTCAGCCATTATTAATATTAAGCTGTGATAGGGTCAGCTCCAAGTGCACCTTTAATATCCACTCTTAGCCAGTAGTGACATGCTGAAGACCAGGTAATCTCTCCTCTTAAGGTTTCTTCTTGAATTTATCTTGAAGATATAGCCTGGGGCTTTTACAAAATTGGAGAGTATCCCTGTCTTAGGCTTTGGATAAAGACTTTTTCTTCAGTGCCATCTGTATAGGCCAGAATTAGTGGATTCAGGCTGAATCTTTGCAACCTGTTGTTCATTTTGGTCTTTTTGGAGTCTGACTTTTCAGCTGGAGTTGAAGACTAGAGCTCAGGACTTCCCTTAGAGTTGTCCTGGTAATTGAAAGGGCCTCCTCCATCTTCCTCATTCTCTGTTAATAAACAAAGGCACAACATGTGTTTTACATCTATTGAACCATTGTCACAGTTATACAGTACTATCACAGATTCGGAGAGGAATGGGAGGGGAAAAGGAGTGTGATATTCGAACACCCGCCTCTCACTGATGATGAAGTGCAATTTTAATTGGGGGTTTGGGGTGATATCCTTTCTCCAGGTTCATCCCCAAAACCGTGAAGTCATAGGCACATACTCCTAATCAGAGGCAGCTTCACACAATTATCTTGTAAATTCTCACAATGAGTAGATCACAGGGACCGGTGTACCATGAGAACAGACAGTGTGATTAAGCACCAAGAAGTAGGCATTGTATGGCAGAAATCATGCACTAGAAATGCTTTCACATGTGGAATACACATAATGAAAGAAAACATGAATTTTCCCTGACAAATAGCATGAGCCTTCCCATGTATTCAGCTGACAGACACTGTAGGTTAATTTCCACAGTGCAATGCAGTCCTGCAAACATGGATTTGATAAGTGTCTTTACTTTTACAAATATGAGAAGTTAATTATATAATTATCATCTCATTCATTCAAACATTCTCAGCCATTATAAGGGAGAAATTACATGCAGTATATAGCATCACACATTCTGAAACATAACTGCCAAAGGTAACTCTCAAGAGCGATGTACAGTTTGGTTAAGAATGGTCATGATAGGCACTCAACGAATGTTCAGAGCGCACAAAGGTTTTGCCATATGCATTGAGCGTGGTTTACAGTCATAAGCATATGCAAATCATCAAATCAGACAGACAATAGACATGGTAAGAATGTTTCACTGCGGTAGACATGACAGGTTTTGAGCGGCAGTTTTAGAGTCACTGTACGAAGTCCTGTCTTCTTTTTACATTTTCTCAAGAAAATACTCGGCCATTCGTCTCTCTCTCACTTCATCAGGTTTACACATAACATATTAAATGATTTAGGTACCTGGAGTGCAGATGAACACATCCTAAAGAATGCTTTTGGGCAAATTTTACCACTGCATCTTGAACATGTCCTTACGGGATGGAATCAAGGCTTCGACTGGCGGGCTAATTATGTATTAAGGAGCGTTACCAGCCCAAGGGTTACCCAATCAAATTGAGACCCCACCATTCATCTACCCTCTCTCGATCTAGAATCTACGATTCTATTTTTAGTTAGGGTATCACGACGGCTTACGTAGTTAACTACTGAGTATTGAGAAATGTAAATGGACTGGGGATGCGAACGTCTGAAGACATCATGCCACACAAGTCTTCCCAATTGCACCGCTTTACTCGCGTGATAAAATACTCGCAGTATAGGAAATTTAGTATTCTGTAATTTGTTAATGTTTAACTTGAATTGACTACTCCCCAATTACCGAATGTCAGCGTGGCTGAACGGTTTAAGAGCTTAAGCCTTCTCGTCTGGCCGCAGTGTTACCACAAGCCGGTCAGTTGAACTAAAATGTTAACTTCTCGTCCATGACTTGGGGACATAAATTAATAATACCTCTGAAGTCGGTGAAATGTTTGCCTGATAGCCAGAGACACTGGTAATTAAGAAAGCTAAACCTTACGCAAAATCAGTCCGATGCGCTTCCTAGTGGTAGGAACTACTAGTATTTGTAGCACGTGTGTAGCACTACGCTCGACTTCAAAGCAAGAGAATTCAATTTTAATTTAAAAAAAGAAATAACTAAAATCAGAAAATGTTTCCATGCGTTAAAAATGAATGATGGAAACTACTGCGCATTTCCTTGTCCGACCAAAACAAAACATACTAATGCGTAGTTAAGGAACAAATGCATACATAATGATTTTATCAACAACCACTCTTCTCTAATAGTGAAACGTTGAAAGCTTTCCTGGTTCGGCCACATTATTCGTTATGGCTCCACGTAAACAACAGTTCAGGACACACTTGTAGGCTAGCGACAAACTGAAGTGAGTTGAGTTCAATTGAGTTGACTTGAGTCAACAAACGACATCACATTACTCAGGGCATCCCATCATGCTCCGTCCTCATCTTCAACAGCCAGCAAAGAGTTCCAACACTAATGATACCAGTAGCAGTCTGATTATTTGTCGGCCTGGTCTTTCCTCGGAGACCTGAGTGTCGGCCAGATCATCTGGTTGCTCCCTGTAGCACCATCTCTCCAGACCATGATGATCTATGCTATGCTATGCTATGATATGATATGCTATCCTATGCTATGCTATGCAAACGACCTCAAGAGGCCCCGACCACGCCTGCCTTGGTTTTAGACTAGAGTAGAAGAGAGATTCCAACACGTCTGCCTTAGTTTTAGACTAGCGTAGAAGATGGATACCAACACGTCTGCCTTGGATTTTGACTAGCGTAGAGGAGAGATCCCAACATAAATTCTGTATCCACACTCTTAAACGGTGTTTTGGTGTAGACTGAGCACATACAGACATGCCCTGAGTGTTGTGACGTCAGTGTTGGGTGTAAATTTCTGACAATGATCCAGAAAATTAATTTTGAGTTCAAGAGTCAATATTACCACACTCGGGACATTGCACACGTAATGAGTCCTATTTAAGAGTAGCCAACGAAGAGTTGTCATGCTGATGTACCCTAGACAGGATGATGACACGTCAGCCTGCATTTCTCTCTACGCATTGAGTGTCATTGAGACCCTCAGCCTACACCTCGCTGAATCAGTCTCTCAATATGTTGATCCTCTGCTTTGCTGCACTCCCACTCGGTCTCAGAGAGCCCTCAGCCTGGTCTATAGTACATCGCGCTCATTGGATGGATATATATATATATATATACACACACACACACATAGACACACCCACCCACACACACACACACATCTTTCCAGGTGACACAATATGTTCCAGATTTTAACTGTTCATAACACTGCAAAAAACATGAAGACTACCTCTTCTGATTGTTTAGAAAAGTTTGTCCGAAGAACATTTTATTTAATAAGTCATTGTCGTTGGAAGTTACAAATAACATTCTTCCATGTTGTTAGTAACCAGTTCTCACATATAGCTGCGAATCCTGGACAATTAGTAAACTACAGAAGGCATCTCTCGAAGCTTTGGGGATGTGGTTTTAAAGAAGAATGCTGACAATTATTTAGGCAGCCAAAATTAGTAATCTGGATATTGTTTTGAGGGAGGCTAAGTCGCAAAGATAACTTATCTCAAACATCAGAAAGAGATAGTTTTCATTTTTTGACACATAATGTTGAGAAGACAAAAACAAGAACATATGACAACAAAGGTTAGTGGAAAGAGAGACGGGGGAAGAAGTCTTGACAGTCTTGTGCCATAGCACGGAATGGAGTCAAAACAACGAATTGATCCGTACTTTGGAGATCCCAGGTTGTGGAGAAGCATGATCACCCACGCCAGTTGGCAAGGCACTCGATTATATATATATAATACTGAACCTGATTTTTGCGCATGTGGGCCAGCTTTTCGTATTACCAGTGTCCCTCGCATCAGGAGAACCCACTCCGACTTCAGATGTACTTGTAATTTACGTCCTCATTTTAGTTCAGCTGACCTGTGTAAGGGTTGAACCCGCTACTTCGGCATAACCACACCGGATGTTTAAGAACGAGCGCTCTTATTCATTCGCCCAATGCTGACCTCCTTATATATATATATATACAGTGGTACCTCAGGTTACGAACTTAATTCCTTCCAGAACTCGTTCGTAACCCGAAACATTGAAATCAATGAAATAAAGACAATCCGTTTCAAGATGAAAGAATCGTTCTTTCTTATTAAAATTCTGTCGTTTACCTGACAAAACGCAAAGAATACATGTACTTCATGTTTTAAATAAAGAGAAAGAAAACAACCAAATGAATTAAATGTAAAATAAAAAGAGATTTAGTCTATCTTTATTACCAAGAAAACGATTACGGGAAATTTGTCACTTTCTTTGTTATTCTGAATCATTAGTTTCAGGAGTATCTTGTCGCTGTTTCTTGGCAGCCGACTGGGAATCTTTCTGCACCAAGAAACTATCATGGGAAATTTGTCGCTTCCTTTGCTGGAGAATCTTTCTGAAGTGGGCCATCGTGTTATCATTCATCACATATAGGGGCATGGGGCTTGTTAGCAACAAGTTTGTTTGGATGATGGTTCACAATGAAGTCTTCGACGTTTGCCCACCTGCTGCACATTTCTTTAATCCTGGCAGTTAAAACAGTCACTGACTCCTCATAATCGGACGACTGCTCCTCCTTTAATGTCTTTAGCTGTTCATTCTGAAGATCTACAAGAGTATCTGTAGTACTCTTTGTACTGTACGCGATCGTTTGTCTCCAACATTACACCTTGCTCTCTCTCGCTCGCCTTCGTTCATAACCTGTTTATATATAAATGTTTGTTATCCGAGACATAAAATTTTCGAAGTTGTTGTTCGTAACCTGAATTGTTCGTGACCTGAGGCGTTCGTAACCCGAAGTACCACATTATATGAAAAACCACATAAAAACAATACATTCCTAGCGAGCATTATAAAACTGTTACCAGAGTTTACGAATTCCTATCATCACACGGAAAGGCAACTAAAAATAAATGCTCAGTTTATACACAAAAAGAAATCTGGAAAATAAACCTCCCATGGATCGCCATCAGGCTCTCAGACGCCACAGCATTTAAAGGCTGATACATTATATCAGCTATCATCCATAAACGTTGGCCTTCGACATATCTATTACCATCAAACGATCCCCATGTTTGCAGTATCAACGCTCCAACTGGTCACGTGTGGTTATTTCCATAACCGTCAATTTTCAAGAATTGCGAAACGTTGCAAGGTTAATGCCCGGGTTTATTTTCAAATCATTGCACAATTTTGGACGTGGAAATAACTTGCTTTGTGTTTCGCAGCCATCGTGAATAATAGTATCTACAGTTATTGTACTTATGTGTGTAGTCGTGGTATAAGTTATCTCCCGTTTATATAGAGGAGTTAAATCCCGTTCTTTGACGAATTTATTGCTCCGCTGTGACTTAAATTCTTAAAAGTCGAGAGGATCGACTTCATTGCCCCGAGTTTTATCCTATATGACGAAAGCATCGCAAAAAGCACGAACTCCGTAGCTCCGGCGACCACCCCTAGGAGTCTCCGAGAAAAATGCACTCGTGAACCGAAAGACGTAGCCTGGAATCGAACCCACAACCTTCGTAAAACGGCTTAATTACTTCGCCACGGAGAATCCCTGCTCCGCTGTGATTCCTTCTGGAGCTGTGATTGGTTCTGCAGCTGTGATTGCTTCTGCAGCTGTGGATGAGTAGTGGCTAAGTACTAGTCTGGTGGGCATGGGTTGATCAGCATCGGAGGGTGGATTCGGATGTTCAGAATTGGCCTGGTCTCCCAGGTTGACCCAGCCTGCAATTGGTACCAAGACACGTCTTGAGGGTAAAGACGGTCGGTGCGTTACTGACCACACAACCCACAGGGTGATGATTAGACTGTGAAAACAACATTGCACCACATGTCCAGTGTGCATTAAGGCGAGTACAAGGGTGCGTTACTGACTGACTTTAATTGTTTTGATGGCGATTGTTGACAATGCAAGAATGTTAAAGTGTGTGCTATATAGAACCTGTACTTTTGTATGGATGTGAAACATGGACAATGCAGGAATACTGAAGTGTGTGCTACGTAGAACCTGTACTTTTGTATGGATGTGAAACATGGACAATGCTAGAGTGTTGAAGTGTGTGTTACATAGAACCTGTACTTTTGTATGGATGTGAAACATGGACAATGCAGGAATGCTGAAGTGTGTGCTACACAGAACCTGTACTTTTGTATGGATGTGAAACATGGACAATGCTAGAGTGTTGAAGTGTGTGTTACATAGAACCTGAACTTTTGTATGGATGTGAAACATGGACAATGCAGGAATGCTGAAGTGTGTGCTACACAGAACCTGTACTTTTGTATGGATGTGAAACATGGACAATGCTAGAGTGTTGAAGTGTGTGTTACATAGAACCTGTACTTTTGTATGGATGTGAAACATGGACAATGCAGGAATGCTGAAGTGTGTGCTACATAGAACCTGTACTTTTGTATGAATGTGAAACGTTGACAATGAGCAGAGAAGCTGAAAAGTATGTAATTCCACAGGAAATGTGGTTTCGGAGCAATGTACAAAGAATACCATGGACAGATAGAAAAACAAATGAGCAAGTGCTACAAGAAACAAATGATGACCGATAAATGGGTACAGAAATTAGACTAGGCAGTCAAGATGTTTTTGGACATTATGAGAAGAAATAAACTGGAGAACTTGGTGACAACTAGCAAGATTGAGGGAAAATGATCGACGGGAAGGCAGCAAGGTACATATCTAGATGGTTTGGCACATGGCATAATCGAGCCAAGAACACAGAGCTGATAGATGACTCTAGTGATTGTGCGAGATAGCGAAACGTGACCGCCGGCGCTTATCGACATGGCACATTATGCCGATGTTAACAATACACCAGAAATCGTGGTGCTAAAAGTTTAGTTGAGCTGTTGAATTGAGTTGAGCTGAGCTAAGAACCAATATCACTGCACTTAGGACATTCCCAAACGTGTTCCCTCCACTTGTTCAACGGCAGGCGAACTGCTAATCGTTCCAACTGTTCCAATCGTTCCAACGTCTCCAAAACAAAAGGCAGGGACCATCCAGATAAATGGAACACCCCTAAGAGAAGATAAAGAACCAACATACCTTGGAGTAACATTTGATGACAGGCTGACATGGAGAAAGCACATCAACAAAGTAGTAGCAAAAGCCAGAAGGAAAATAGCCATACTGAAAAAGTTAAGTGGAACCACATGGGGAGCCAGTGGGAAAATACTTAGCAAAGTTTATCAACAGAGCATACGACCACACCTGGAATACGGGTCAACTGCGTGGTGTTCGGCATCAAAAACCACACTACAAGAGCTGGACAAAGTGCAAAATCAAGCACTTAGAGTCACCACAGGAGGGATGAGATCAACCCCTATAGTGGAAATGGAGAAGATGGGGAGGACACAAGCACTGAGTGAGCGCAGAGATACGAAAACGCTAATACAAGCAGAAAAGTTCCTCAGCTTGCCAGGCCACCCTATGAAGAACAGATTTGAAAACCTAGCTATGGGGCGGTTGAAAAGAAGTAGTTTTATCCACCAGGCCAAACGACTCTGCAGAGAAACCACCGATCTGCCCACAGTTGGTATCCCCCTAACAACTATTCCAGAGCGAACTCCATGGAAAGATGAGCATAGACTATCATTACAAATCCAGACAAAAGTGAGAGGTATATTTGACAAGGAATTCATGATTGGTGAAACAGCCATGTGCACATGTGGATTGGCGTCGCAGACAGCAGAGCACATACTCCAAGACTGCCCAAAATATAACATATCTAGGCAAACCTTCTGGCCTAGACAGACGACAGTGGAGGATAAACTCTACGGGCCGCTGTGTGAACTGAAAAAGACAGTTCAATTCATACAAGAGACAGCATTGCAGTTATAGACATATTTCAAGCCAACGAAAGAAGAAGAAGAAGTTCCAACTGCCATCTGATTGAAAGTTCTTGTGGTCTTCCCTTTCAATTTGAGATTTGTCCAGAACACCTGCCATCCCCCCGCCATATCATTCTCTCCACATACGGGTCCTCAGGCTGTTCCCCCGCCTCCTCCACCTGGTCCCACAGGCGACCAATCACCCTCTCCCTTGTCCATAGATAATATACCACAGATAGGCGCATTCCCTGCCAGCCTATCAGCCCGTTCATTACCCCGCACCCTTGCATGACCAGGGCAGAAAATCCATACAGTTCTCACAATCTGTGACCTTGAAGTGAGGCAAGCCATTCTACACGAAACAAAAACTAAAAGTTTAGGAGGTAAGGTATTAATTTGCAATGTATATAGTAAGAGCAAACGTGCAACAAGTGGGTGGTCGAGAAGTTGGAGTACCTTTCACTCAGGTCTGGAGAAGAGAGTTTGGTACGCCGATATGACAATGATCACATGACGTCACAATTATAAAAATCAAGCCTTGAGTAATGAGAAATAAATCGCAGATGCTGTCTGGCTGACAGAAAATTGACAGACGCAAATGAAAATAAAGGGAAAAAAGGGAAGGCAAGAAATAAGAGGATTGACAGGTGGAGATAAGTAAAGAAAGAAAGAGTAACGACGATGGAAACAGATAAGGGAGCAAAAAAAAAAAAAAAAGACAGAAAATAAACCGAAAAAAGAAGAAACACGGGAAGAAAAGAAAGAAAGTAAAAAAAAAAAAAAAAATAGGAGAAACAAGCAAACAAACAACTAAGTAGAGAAAAAAAAAAAGAAAAAGAAAGTTAGTTGGTTTGTTAGTCGCGGTTCCAACTTCGCAGCAACAAGTCGTCCCCAGTATGCTCCGTTCCTGTACCAGTGAATATCACACAAAATACTCCTCACTACCCCATGTGAAAAGTGGAAAAGACAGGAGTCTCGACAACCAACTGTCGTACAAACAGGCAAGAAATAAAGAGGGATTGACAGGCGGAGATATGCAAAGAAAGAAAGAGTAACGACGATACAAACAGATAAAGGAGCAAAGAAAGATAGAAAATAGACCGAAAAAAAGAAGAAACACGGGAAGAAAAGAAAGAAAAAAAATTGGAGAAACAAGCAAACAAACAACAAAGCAAAGAAAGAAAAAACCAAAAAAAAAAAAAAGAAAAAGAAAAAGAAAGTTGGTTAGTTTGTTAGTCGCGGTTCCAACTTCACAGCAACGGGTCGTCCCAATTATGCTCCGTTCCTGTGCCAGTGAATTTCACACAAAATACTCCTCACTGCCCCATGTGAAAAGTTGAAAAGACAGGAGTCTCGATAACCAACAGCCCACACACGTACCCTGTGCATAATGCCGCCGCAAGAATGTCAACACAGAAGGAAGACAGACAGACAGACAGACAGACAGACAGACAGATAGACAGACAGAAGGAAAGAAGGAAAGAAGGAAAGAAAGAAAGAAAGAAAGAAAGAAAGAAAGAAAGAAAGAAAGAAAGAAAGAAAGAAATACAGAACGATTCATCTCCAAAAGTCAATCACTTCTCACCGACACACGGGATAAGAAGCTCAGTCTCAATATTTGATCTGCTCTCCCTGCGACTTCCAGACAATTCTCAGCCGTCTTGCGCCTGCCAAAAATACCACGCCATTGTTCTGTGCCCACTCACTCGACTGATGTGATCCATGATTGACTAACTTTAAAATACTCTCTGTGCGCCCAGGTAATCTTCCGCATTATGAAACTATAGAATCTCCACGAATTCTTCCTGTCGCTAAGTGGCCACAGTCTCTTTGTTGTTTCTATCAAACATTCCTAGTTATTCTCTCTTGCTGATTTGTGTTCTTATGATTAAAAATAAAAACTATTCGAACGCTTTAAAGGTTTAAAGTTGAACGGGTCGACATCATTGCACCGGGGTTTATCCCGCAAGGTTCAGTTTTATTGGACAGCCAAAATGGGCAATATAAACGTTTTGATGACGGCAAAAGTACAAATACTCGTATATAGCCACGAAAGAAAATAATTTACACTCTTTTGTCACGGCATGGATATATTATAAATAGCATAGTCACACGAGTTTTACGCTACCAGTGTCAAACTTGGACATTATCCAGAATCAACGCTTATGAGATAAAATGATTGAGAAGAACTGCCAAATTAACTATCCGAGACCGAGTAAGAAATGACAAGCTGTGCGGTCAACACGTTGTGCCACTGACAGACAGAAGATCAAATGGTTCGGTCATCTCGTTAGAATGCAAAACCATTAACTGCCAGTACTGGCTCTATATTATAGAAGATCTGCAACAAGAGTAAGAGATCCACGAGAAGAAAATGGATTGGCGACATCAAAAACATTGTACAATCACATGGAATGACACTATCCTATCGGGCGCTGGAACTTCAACTATTCATCCCCAAGTTGCTTGACGGCAAAAGTGGAAGAGAATGATGATGGAATATGAAATAATACATCAAATACTGATGACACAATCTATCAATAATGGATACACTCACCTATAAATTATTGATTAAATGATATACCGATAAAACATAATTGATTTATCAAATAAGATTGTATCAATTATGTCAATATCTAATTAACTGACTCACCGATTACTGATGAGATATATAATCGATCTCTAATAAAACGACTTAACGTACACTGTTGCTGAAGCAATAATCAGATGTAACACTACCTCGATATCTACTCCACCTGTGAAAGAACCATTGGCTCCGTACACCAAATCAAACTGCATGTAGCAATTTTCTGTAAATGTCAAGCAACTTATATAGGTAGAACGGAAGGATAATTAGCAAATCGTGTAATCGAACACATAGCAGTGTGGGTGGGAAAGAGAGTTTATCAATCTTCAGGAATCCCAGTGCAGTCGACCGGTCATAAAACATCGAAGTCGGCCATCACGGAACATTTGCTAATTAGCAAGCACAGGGTTAACAAACGAATCGCATTTCGTACACAAGGAACAATAATTCATTGCTCAAATATATCTAAACATCATTGATTAGACGATTCCAGCCGTTGCTATGTAAACAGATGGACTTCCCTTTAAATCTTAGACTACAGTGAGGAAACGTGCTCCACATTCGAAAAATATCAGTATCTATGAATTTAGTTCAGAAAGCAATGGCAAACTACTGAACGTAAAATTTGCCCAGGAATCACGAACAGCGAAAATGCTGGGGTTGACTGTTACGTCCTGTGAAGGACATGCAACTTAATTTAATTTAAATGAATTTAGTATTTCAGTCAAAGTATTATTCGTTTATTCACTGCATATGATAACTCTGCGGCATGCACCTGACGAGATACAGCGACATATGTCAGGCAATAAATCGTGCAACTTATTGTTTGTGGCTTCTGTGTTTAAAGCATCCTGATGAAATGTTACATCGAGTACGGATGAAGTGATTAATCGCTTACTGGCGCAATTTTAATATAGATTTTTTATAAAGTTACTTACCGAATAACGATGAAGTCTATACTGAACAATCACTAATAACATTAATCATCTACTAGTTATGGAATTATATTTCTATAACCAAAAATGTCTCATTGATTCATGATGAAAATATATTTGAAGATTGAGCACAACCCACTATTGGCAACGCTGATCGTATTCCGGTACGAACCTTGGGCCTTGTCTACGTCACATTGGGACCTCTAGACTCAAGTTTCGCTCTGGTTTGAACTTGTCATTAGAGCAAATCCCTGACTGGACCCGGAATTATACTCCGGATCACTGGCGTGCAACTCGGGTGTGCAACCACTTGACCACGCGGCTCACGCTGGAGCGACCAAATTATCATACTAGAATATCACGTCATCCATTGTAGGCTATAGTGCTATAGTTCTACCGAAGAGCTCAGACGAGAGCGAAACTCGAGTCTAGTGCTTCCAATCTGACGTGGACAAGGCCCAAGGTTCGTACCGGAATAAGATCAATCTTTAAACCTCAAATCCAGCACAACCAAATGAAAAGATGTATTATTATTATTAATAAAAGTGAATCATCGGTTTCTGGTGAACAAGCGGAAACTTTATCAGTTGAATTATAGTATATTCGCACAAGTGCTAAAGTAATAACAAAATTCTCAAGCTGCCAGCCACCCGGTTAATATTACACGCTGTTAAATGTAATTAATTTCTTCGCAGAACCGAGCAATTTGTTTCAGCAATTTATCACAGTCTGGGTTGATTAATGAAACAACATCATCGCCAACAACTTGCCGAGGAAAATGAGAAGCAGAGGACAAAATTGGTGCTTTCCCGTCACGTGTTTCTTCATCGAATAGAGTTTCAATTTGCCCCCTGCTGTTAGAAGCAATTTCGTGCTACTTCTTTGTTGCATTACATCAAAGCTGCCAAGGTTTTGATAAAACATGCTCATAATAAAGAGATAAAACACACAAAACAAAGGTAAGTCTGTATAAATAATTACATAATTTTTGAGAGACGTGGTAGCGTTGTTGCTATAATTGAACCGCGCCTGCCAACATAGTGGTCATGGTGTTGATTCTTAGCTGGACGAATTCGGATCATTTAAAATGAACTTGTACCTCCCAGTCTAAAATGGGTACCAAGAATGTACTGAGAAGTAATGAAGACCTGTGTGGTACTGACCACATCATCCATTGTGTGTGGGTCGAGCACCTTGTGCTTGATGAGCTTTACAACGTGTAGAGAATGTTTCGTGTGGAATGGCTATCGTCGCTACGGATGTTACAGACTCTGAGAATTGTATGGATATTTTGCACTGGCCATGCGGGGGTGCGGGGGAAATGAACAGGCTAATAGGCTGGCAGGGAATGCACCTCTTGGTGGTATATTGCCTATGGACAAGGGGGAGGTTGTCGTGCGCTTGTGGGACCAAGTGGAGAAGGCGGTGGAACAGATTGAGAACCCGTATATGGAAAGAATGAGACTGCGGGGGATCGGCAGGGGTTCTGGAAGAATCTCAAAACTAAGAGGGAAGACTAGGAGAACTTTAAATCAGATAGCAATGGGAACGATTAGAAGTATGACTCTTCGCTGGCTATTGAACGAGGGGACGGAGCACGCATGGGAATGTCCTGAGTGCAGTGATGTCGGTTCTTAACTCAACTACAACGTGTAGAAGAGCCCTTTACGTGCCCACGAACTGATGGAATTCTTGCAGAGAAGGTTTGTTCATGAAGTGCGAATCGAGTCTTCGACAACCAGTACGGTACAGGGGTCATGCGTATCAAATCTAGATCAATCTGTCTCTTGCAACAAGCACTGAACAAGAATTGATGTCTAGATCAATCCTGCTCTTGCAACAAGCACTGAACACGGTAAGGTCTAGAATTGGTGTAATAAGAAATTAAGACAGGTTATGTATTGTGTCTAGATCAATCTATGTCCTATACCAGCACCTGAACACAGGTCAAGTATTGTGTCTAGATCAATCAATCTCCTGCAACAAGGATGAACACAGTGAGAAATAAACACACGGATATGCATTGTAGTTTATTGAAGACCTCTTCCTCTTCCGCCTTCAGACGTCAGTAAGGATAAATGCAAAGAAAGCAGCAGTCAACCTGAGTTTGTTGACATCCCCATAGAGCTTGTCCTCACATGGACAGGGTAAGCCAAAATAATTTACTCTGTTCTGCATATATTGAGCTCTCCTGCACCAAATGTTCCTTATCGTTTATTTTTTCCCCAAAATTAGATGACTCAAATAAAATCTAAATATGAAAATAGTCTCAAGATTTGACAAAATATATACTGAAAGCACGTTCGATTTGAACTTGTCAACTACAAGGAAGTTGTGAAATATCGCTACGCTCTGAAATAACTGTACGAAAAAGTCGCTTAAAAGTCGACAAGGTCGACTTCATTGCACCGGATTTTATCCCATACGGCTGGGTCTCTTTCCGCTACGCGGAAAGCGTCGCACCAATCACGAACTCCGTAGCTCTAGTGACGACCCACAGGAGATATATGAAATAAGGGTACAAGTTGTCTTTTAATCCTGTTTCTGCCTCTAAGCAAAGATGTGCAAATTGTCTCTCTTGTGCAAATCCAGTGTGACAGGTGTCATGATCTTAAATTATGTGGACATTTGGCTCGCTCTCTCAGAACAGGGGTGAAATAATCATACATTTTCACAGATTGAACTCTCACACACGGCCACGTGAAGTAAGTCTTTTATTCACGGTAAACTATTTACATTAAGTACATTTGTGAATAGTTGCATTATCACAATATGAAGTATATACATTACACATCTTATATTAATACAACATGACTCTCTCTCTCTCTCTCTCTCTGTCTCAGGCTCAAACACATTCCACTCTACTAGTCAGCCACGCTATCTCACAACAGTCAGAGAATACACGCATAACCCTCTCTCTGTCCGTCCCTCTCGATGTCCTGAACCTGTCTGCCCAACACAGGTATTCTTGGTCAGACCTTTCCTTCTCGCCCCTCGTGCGTCCCGTGTATCACGATGACCACTGGGCGGCAATTGCGTCGTGGCTAGCCGGTACTCGGCGACACCTCGCTGCTGGTGGTGTTTACTGTCGTAAGTTGTCGTTCACCTACAGGCTATGGAGATCCTGACAACAGGCACATTGCCGTCTTGACAGAAGATAGTTTGTAAAATAAAATTATACCTCTCCATAGCACAAGCATGAGCTGAATTCAGAGACAGTGTGCTGCCCATGCAGAATCATCCCTCTCTCGGTGTGTCTAGTTTACTTCAGGAGAAAAATAACGCCAATACGTCTGGAACAAGGCAAGCTGCAGAAGCTGTCAAATCAGCAAAGTAATGCTCTAACTGTCCGCCGGTCGGTGTTCCATCATAGACCAGTTAACGATCAGGGCTTAGCACATTTAGTCTTTAGGTTGCATTTCCTCGCATTAGGACAAAACTTTTACCCTCCCAGTTGTGCTCCTTCGCCCGAAGCCGTTAGCACAATGTTGGATGTCGGGTTTGGTTAGTGCTGCCAAACATTCGGCGCTAACAGAAAGCAGGTAGTACCGTCGACTGTCATACATTAGCTCAGTTACATCTGGCTAAGACCTGACTACTAAATCCAGTATAATTAACAACCGGTGCAGTGAATTCGACCCTGTCGACTTATAAGTCGACAGGGTCGAATTCACTGCACCGGTGTTTATCCTATATGGATAAATCACGACGGATTAAATATTCGTTAAGTTTCCATAAACTAAAATCTTTTATGAATTAGTGACTGAGCATAACAAAAAGACTGACATTGTTACACAGAATAATTAATATGGAACTCATGGAGGACAACACAACAAGCAACACTGAATGAAGAGGAAAGGAATGACGCTGACTTTGGATCGGACACACACTGAGAAAACCTGTTGAAAGTATCAATAGAAATTATACCCTCTGGAACCCACGGGGTACAAGAAATACAGGGAGACATGAAACACGCGGGGAGGTGTACAAGTGTCATCCATCCATCATGTGTCATGCCGATAATCGTATTCATGTTCTGCCATCTCACTCTATCACGAGAGTCGTGGATCAGTTCTGTGTTCCTGTCTCGACTTGCCACGTGGCCAAGCCATCCAGGTATTTGCTTCTAGGTCTTCCCCTTGGTCTCTTCCCCTCGATCTTGCCAGTTGTCACCAAGTTCTCCAATTCATTTCTTCTCATAACATGCCCAAAAAATTGTGACTGTCTATGTCTAATGACTCTAATCAGTTTACGGTCTTCATTTGGTTCTTGAAGGACTTGTTCGTTGGTTTTTCTATCTGTCCATGGTATTCTTTGCATTTTCCTCACCACATTTCCACAGCCATTAGCTGTTTTTCAGCTTGACTGCTTATTGTCCACGCTTCACATCCATACAAAAGTATAGGTTCTATGTAGCATCTCAACACTCTTTTTCTCGTTTCAATTGATATCTTTTTATTGGTCAGTATGTTTTTCGTTTTGCAAAAGGCTACCTTCGCAATGGCAATTCTTGTTCTAATCTCTTCAAGGCATCTCCCATCAGATGTTATGACTGTGCCGAGATAGCTGTATCGATTCACTTGCTTAAGAATATGCCCATCTACTCGTATATCACATTGTGGTATTTCCTTCTTCCTAGTGACGACCATAATCTGTCTTCTTAATAATCAGTTCTAACTCTAGTTGTTCACTGTGTGCAACAACCGCATCTACTAAATTTTGCAGGTCCTGTTCATTGTCTGCAATCAAGACTGTATCATCTGCATATCTAATGCTATTGATGTATCGTCCCCCAATGTTGATTCCTTCCATATCTTCTATATTTCTAAATATATTTTCACTGTACAGGGAAAAAAGATCTGGAGACAATACACATCCCTGTCTCACACCCCTTTTAATAGGCTGATATTGACCTACATCGCTATCAATTCTGATGGCAGATTGTTGTTTCCAATATATGTTTTTTACAAGTGTCATAGATGAGTAATATTGGAGAGGACATGAGGGGGGGGGGGGGGGAGGGGGTTTGGCGTGAGTTGGTTGAGAACATATACATTTGAAGATACACGGAAGAAGAACATGATGATGATGGTGATGATGATGATGATGATGTGAAGAAGAAGAAGAAGAAGAAGAAGAAGAAGAAGAAGAAGAAGAAGAAGAAGAAGAAGAAGAAGAAGAAGAAGAAGAAGAAGAAGAAGAAGAAGAAGAAGAAGAAGAAGAAGAAGAAGAAGAAGAAGAAAAAGAAGAGGAAGAAGAAGAAGAAGAAGAAGAAGAAGAAGAAGAAGAAGAAGAAGAAGAAGAAGAAGAAGAAGAAGAAGAAGAAGAAGAAGAAGAAGAAGAAGAAGAAGAAGAAGAAGAAGAAGAAGAAGTGGTTGGTGCTATGATATTACTTTGTAGTTAAAGGGAAAGCAGTTTTCTAAAGCGGAATGAATTTCCTACCAGAATTACCGTGCTCTGGAGAACACACACACACACACACACACACACACGCACGCACGCACGCACGCACGCACACACACACACACACACACACACACACATAAATCTTTAAATCTGATAAAAAGATAACTATCACAACACTCTTCTTGTCAATTGTCATAACATTTGTCATATTTTCTTCTCCAAAATGGTGATTAGATCTGTCATTTCACACAACGATGTTTAGTTGTGCCATTCATCATCATCATCATTATGTGCTATGCTAGTAAGCGTTGGCGGTCATGTCTCGCCATCTCACATTTTATGCAGTGGCGTTTGATAGTTTTGAGCTGTGAGTTCTAAGAACGTTGGGAAAACCTATTTTGGCCCGAAATGTTCTTTGACAATGTGGGTCGAGAATACTTGACGTTCCAGGACGAGGATCTCCTGCAGTGGATATTTTGTCCAGCCTGTCTATTCACAGCTCTTGCAGTCATTTTTGCTTCACAAATAATAACACCCTTTCATAATGATGTACGCCACGAATTTCGGTCGTTGGCAGCAGTCTCCCAATTGTGATGAATTACAAAAGTTTTTAGTGACATCTTCAGAGTGTCTTTAAAACGTTTCCTCTGGCCGCCTTGGGAGCGTTTACCACAGCGCAGCTCAGCGTAGACAATTGGTTTAGGGAGCTTGTGATCTGTCATGCGAGTCAAGTGACCAGCCCATCTCATATTATCACCAGAGTCGTCGCAGAGTCTGCCATTACATACCCCCCCCCCCCCCCCCCCCACCACCCCCCACCAAAAAAGAAAAAAGTGTATAGTTCTGTCATTTTACCAATTCAATGGTCAGTACTGTCATTTTTGTTCAACACAATTGTTAGTTTTGTCATTGTTTCTAACATAGTGGTTAGTTCTTTTTTTTTTTTTTTTTTTCCAAACAATATTGATAGTTCTGTCAATTTTACAAATATCGTGGTTAGTTCTGTCATTTTTCCAAACATAGTGATTAATTATGTCGTGTAGCCCGCTGTTGTGCAAGAGATGGACATTTACACAAGTTAGCCCGACTGTCAAACGGGAGTTCATCATGGCGTGCTCTTTGACGATAACGGTTTTATACAGTCAACATTGGGATTTCCAGCATGGCGGTCGACCGGTCAGTGTCGCCGTCTTTGATGTCCGTCAGCTCAAGGAGGGAGTCGAGTGGACAAGATATCCGTCTAGGATTATCCACAGTAAGTCCGCAGGAAGCCTGAAAGTCGTGACTTTGCTATCACCATCATGCGCCACGCCGGTAGGCGTGGGCAGCCATGTTTCGCTATCGTACACGATCACCAAAGTCGTGGGTCAACTCTGTGTTCTTGTGCCGACCATGCCATGTGACCAAGCCATCCATATATTTATTTTTATGCATTCTCTTTGTTCTTTTCCCCTCGATCTTGCCAGTTGTCAAAAAGTTTATTTCTTCTTATAATGTGTCAAAAAATCTATTTTAAAAATGCGTCTGCGATGTGATACCGTTATCACATTTTACAAGCCTGAGAGTAAGGAGTCATAGGTGGCCAATCTTTCCCTCATTTTGGCAAGCGACGTTCCCGCGTCCGACTGTGCTCACGATATTACCAGTGGAGTTCGCTATCAACTTCGTTAACTTCACTATCAACATCGTTAACTTCCCTATAAACTTCGCTAACTTCACTATCAACTTCACTATCAACTTCACTATCAACATCGTTAACTTCACTATCAACATCGCTAACAGCACTATCAACTTCGTTAACTTAACTCCAGGAAGGAGTCTGTATGAGTGTGACTTTGAACCATACCCAGAGGCGTCCTGAGATACATTGGTGGATTGTACATATGCCATGTTAACAATTATCTTGGGCGAGGAGTATCGCGTGACACCCTACTCGTTATGCTGTTTGAGGAACAGTTAGGAACAGTTAGAACAGTTACAAATGAACAGAATTTACCAACGCTCCACTCCTTTCTTTTACCCATGATTTGGGGGTGGTTTAATAAGTGCCAGAGGCTTCTCCACATTGCAGGTTCTGATCACTGCATGTCTAGCGGTCACCAACTTCGAGATCTCATTAGAGTTCGGTTCAGAGCTATAATGACCATGTATCTGTGCTGTGTACGAGGAAGTTTAACAGAAGTCTTGTATAGGGTTCCGTGAAACCAGTACAGAGCTCGTTGGTGCACGGCGTGAAATAAAGGGTATCCCTGCACACGCAATATACAATCTTTAACGTTCTCTCTTGCATGTGACCGGAATTACACCACCACGGCAAATAGAACTGTAAATAACCATCCTTTTGACACCTCCGAAACAGGACTGAGCACAAACGGGCATTCCCAGAGTTCTGTGACGCCAGTGATTTAATTCGAAATTTTGATTTCCAAACTCAAACCACACACTAAACTTTATGACACAAGCCAAGTTGTGCTACCGGAATTACTAATCCCACAACTTACTGGTGAGAACACTAGCAAGTCAGTTAGCACAGCCATGATTCCCGCCTTCCACAACACGCTGTCTCAAGTGAAAGTCCTTTTGCGGTTGTTTAATCTGGGGATTACCAACACGTCCGGTCTTCAAATAGTTTGAAAAATCAATTCTGCAAACATAATTTCCGCCCGTTTTCGACCACCATTAATCTTGTTCAAGTCTCCGTTTTCAGACTCAACAAATTATCCACAAATATCAATCCTAAGGGAAACCATTGAGGCCAGTATTAGAAATATAGTCAAACGCAGGGTTGCCAGGCGTCCAGGTTTTCCGGGACAGTCCCAACTGTTAATTAATTAATTCACATACATTTAAAGACAGAAGATCAAATGGTTTGGTCAACTCGTTAGAATGCAACACCATCAACTACCACCACTGGCAGAGAGCTAGAGGACGCCAGAGAAGGAAATGGATTGGCGACATAAAAAACATTGTACAATCACTTGGAATGACACTATTTAATACAACTCATCGGGCTTTGGCGCATCAACTATTCTTCCCCACGACGCTTGACGGCAAAAATGGAAGATGATGATGATTATGATGATGATCATGAAACGAAGTAATACATGAAACTGGTGATGTCCCTTTATGTCTGTCCTTTTCTATATGTCCGTTTACGTATGCCCGTTTATATCTGTTACTTTGTTTACGAATATCCGATTATATCTGTTACTTTGTTTACGAATGTCCGTTTATATCTGTTACTTTGTATCTTAGTGCTTAGAACTGTTCCTGCAGTTCGGTCTTTTCAAAAAGACAGTGTGCATCACACTAGTGCAGCGAGAGTGGCTGGTGATGAGGGAAGGTTACAAGACAGCAAATTATTTACAGGCACCAGCTTTTACAGATGTGTATGTTGTTAATGAGTTGTGTGTTTATTGCTGTCTTGTCGCTTAATACATCCTTGATGTACCTACCGTCTGGCTAGCTTCTCTCTGTGAGTTGGTTTCCCGTGTTACATTTAGTCAAGGAAGTTCATTTCATTACATTAAATAGTCAAATATTAGAGCTGGGCTTCGACGTCGGAAAGAATGAAGTTAAGAAAAGCTGTATTTTATTGTTTTAATCATTGATGTAACAGAAAGGACCGGTTACAGATCGTTCACGAACCTAGGTCACCCAGTACTCTGGAGTCCGGTGGAAGCGTGAATAAAAAAAATAACATTGGGTAGGGGAGTACAGAAGGTTAATCTGTTTATCACACTTGAGTAGTAGCAATACATATCAATACATGGGAACTTCTGAAGTTAGAGGGGGATCGCCTGATGGGAAATAGAGAAAGCTAACCCACACGCAAAATTCAGTCCAATGTTACTAGAAGTAACATGTATGAGCTGCTCTTGAGTTCAAAACGAGAGAGCGGCAAAAGAAAAAGAATTGGGAAACGCAGCAAAAAGTTGATTCCTGGTAATCCTCCCGTCAAAAGTGTCAGAAAAATGGCAGGTTCTAGAGCGCGTTGCTAATAGTGAACCTTCTAGAATGGTCCACTCGTATAATCGACATTCCATAGCACGGGAAATTAAAGAAACGAGGTGAGAAAGCCACGGGAGACTATGGGCTGTAGGTAAAAGTAGGAGCCAAGCAGTGGAGGAAAGTAAGAGTTACTGGGGCTTCCACGGCGTGGATAGTAGTCAAACCCAGCAAAAACTAACCCTGTATATAACGGAGTCATTCGCAATTATATCATTGTAACACGCATAAGTTTGAACCAAAGATGTATGCAATTGTTGTGGCAGAACAACACAGCGATATCGAACTGTCAATTGTATTTTTAAACTTTGAAGCATCACAAACGACAGTGTCTACATTTTTATTAACTGTGATCTGCCAAATGGTCTTCATAGAGGTCGACGTAACTTGTGTCTTCTCATTGTTGATGTCCCACATGCAGGGACTCATTGTTTCGTATGAACCGTGTTGGATCATCAACTGCGCAACAGGTGAGCATGCAGATTTGGTGCCGTGATCAGGGTAAAAATCACACCAGAGAGGCATATTGGGTGCCGCTCCGCAGGATTTTAAACCACATCCAGGAGCAACAGACACAAATTGGCTATACCGCAAAACAAGTATGGAGCAGTGAGTTATCGATAGCATAACGACAACAAAACATGTCAAAACAACTTCACAAGAAGAAATAACACATCTTAACAAATTGACTCACCACTTCTCGAGTGTGCCTCATCCTACAACACCAGGCGGTGAGACAAATACTGACACTTATCTATCGGAGTTCAAGTGGGAGGGACGATCGACTCTCTCATTTGTAGAGTGCAGTTAGTCACAAACTTGCTTCACGCACGAGTCAAACACAAACAAACGACCCAGGAAGAGAATTCTTCATCGGTGATAAAGAAACCAGCCATCATCAAAATATGCCATGCCGATAAACGTGGGCGGTCATGTTTCGCCATCTTATACGATCACCAGAGTCATGGATTAGCTCCGTGTTCTTCTCTCGATCAAGCCATGAGGTCAAGCCATCTAGATATTCACTTCTCTGCCTTCCCGTTGTTCTTTTCTTTTCAATTATGCCAGTTGTCACAAAGTTCTCCATTTCATTTCTTCTCATAACGTGACCCAAAAGATTTGATTGAAAGGATCCAGTGAAACGGCAGTACCCAACAATGCCTCGACGAACAAACGAACATTTGTGCTCATGAACTTTAGACGTACAAGAACCAGATAATCCCACACTGTGTTGTGAACTAGATAATCCCACACTGTATTGTGAACTAGATAATCTCATACTGTGTTGTGATCCAGATAGTTCCACGCTGTGTTGTGAACTAGATAATCTCATACTGTGTTGTGATCCAGATAGTTCCACGCTGTGTTGTGAACTAGATAATGTCATACTGTGTTGTGATCCAGATAGTTCCACGCTTGGTTGTGAACTAGATAATCCCACACTGTGTTGTGATCCAGATAGTTCCACGCTGTGTTGTGAAGTAGATAATCTCATACTGTGTTGCGATTTAGATAATCCCACACTGTGATGTGATCCAGCAGTTACAGACAGAGACTTCGTGAACTATTTTTGAACTGTACTATATTTACGAGGTGTTAGTTCACTCAATTCACCAAGTTGAGAAATCTAGCAGTCATGAGAACGGCGAGCATAACTATAAAGAGTCAACAAGAAGCAGTTTTCTCCTTCACCGTCCTAAATCACAACATCGTAACACTGGAGCCCAGTAGCCACACTTCTGTGAATCAAGTTCAACTCACAGATCAAGTCAAGACGAACTACTTTAAAGAAGTATTTAATTAGGTAAACGTTGAAGTTTTATGTGTATTGTTATTATGGTATTACTAAATGTAAATTATGGCAAGAAAATATGTTACACTGAGTAAAGTACAAAGATACCTTAGGTCTGTAACAAGGTTGCTAGATAACTTTAAAGTGGCAGTACGTACAGTTTCAAATCTAGTTGACAAGCTGAAGAAACAGACGTCCGATAGTGAGAATAAGTGCTTGTAGAATAAATAGGAAGCACTACAGCTTAAACAAGTGCAATAGAAGGCAACCAGTTAATGTCGCCTCTGTGCTAAAGGGGTTATACATGCAGTTCGTTATCCCGCATACTGCGTTTGAAACACAGCTGCGGGCGATTTGGAAGCAGACCGCCTTGCTTTGGTTTGCCATACAAAGGTATGAGTGCTGGTCGTTCAGAAAGCAATGACAAACTACTGAACGTAAATTTGCCAAGAAATTACAAAGTCAACAAATGCTGGGGTGGATTGCGACGTCGTGTAAAGGATATGCAACTAACTTTCATTAATGTCAGTGTCGGACAGTGTAATCATGTTATTTGAATTGTTAACTGTGTTAGGAGAAAAACCAGAAGTGACTGAGGCGCGAAGTCGTGTAAGGAAATACAAAGATGAATTACCAGAGATTGGTGATTCCCAAAGGATGTGTGGTAACGCTTCTCCTCCTCCTCCTCCTCCTCCTCCTCCTCCTCCTCCTCCTCCTCTTCCTACTCCTCCTCCTCCTCCTCCCCCTTCTTCTTCTTCTTCTTCCTCTTCTTCTTCTTCTTCTTTCGTTCGCTTGAAATATGTCAACAACTGCAATGTTGTCTCTTAAATGAATTTACCTGTCTTTTTTAGTTCACTCAGTGGTCCATAGAGTTTATCTTCCACTGTCGTTTCTCTAGGCGAGAAGGTTTGCCTAGATATGTTGTATTTTGGGCAGTCTTGGCGTATGTGCTGTGCTGTCTGCGACGCCAATCCACATGTGCACATGGCTGATTCACTAATCTTGAATTTGTCGACATATTTCATGGCGTAATTGCGTGGCATCCTGATTTCTGTGGTGCGCCTCCTGGCTGGTTGCCTCCGTCTTCAGCACCTTTCCTTTACTAGAGCAGACTGTGGTCTTACTCGAGTTTAGATGTGTAGGCACGCACACACGTGTTGGTAACGTTTCATGAGAGAAGATGCAAGAAGAGACGAAGGGCACGGCCATCTAATAGTAAAGACGAGTTCTATGAAAACAATGGTTTGATGTCAGACAGCTGAGGTGTTTTGTCGCGAGGATAAGTAACACAGAAGACATAGTAGATAAGACTTCTTACAGTCCGAAAGGGGAATCAGAGACACAAACACAGACAACTAACCAAGCGGAACCAATGTAGAATGGCAAAGCGGAACCAGAAAATATTGCTCCGCGAAAGAAGAACCTCAACCATGAGCTAAAGTTATCCTCTTTATAAAAAACGCAGTGTTGGCGCCGAAGCGTCAATTAGAAACACACAGAGTAAAGGCCATAAAAGGACACACGTGCCATGTAGTTGTGCCGAATAATAGCCCTGACACCAGTGATAAAGAAGAATCAATTGATAGGAGCATTTCGATGTCAAAAAGATCACAAACGTACCGAACTTTGTCGGCAGAAACCGAATTCGTCAGATGACGAAGGGGTAACATATAAAAGGAACTTCAAAACATATATTAAACAGGAAATTACAAAAGACAAGCGAATGGGATACAACAAGAGCGGCGGTATTATGCACAGTGTGTCTGTATGGGCTGTTTGTCGAAACTCCTGTCTTTTCCACTTTTCACATTGGGCAGTGGGGAGCGTTTTGTGAGATATTCACTGGCACAGGAACGGAGCATAATGGGGACGACCCGTTGCTGTGAAGTTGGAACTGCGACTAACTAACTAACTAACTAACAGCAAAACAAATGAGCACCCTGCACGTACTGAAGATGAACGGCGCAAAAATAACAATCAAACTGCCCATGGACACTTCCAGACTAATAGCAACTAGCAGACTGAGAGCACCAAACTGACCCCAGTGACTATGCAGACAGAGTGAACCAGTTGTTAACTATATTTGTACAGCGCAACTTAGATTCTATTAACACAGTAATCCCCATTACACTATTTATTTTGAGAACCGTTGTTTCACACACACACACAAAAACAACGCATGGTAGAAATAAACAGGAGGACGTCTAACCAATGTGTTGACACATAAACAGACTGCTAATGATGTAGCTGTTGATGGCGGGCGTTGCCGACTACGTGACAGTTCTGTATCAATAATCACGGGACCAGCTTCAACATTTCATATTCAGAGTTAGGTTATAATAAATGTATGTTCTCTCTTATCAACCAGGGTAATAACTGAGTTTGTTGCATCTGGTTTGTGTCCTCCCATTATAAAAGACTCATGATTGGCAATGTCTGTACAGTGATTTGGCACTGTATAAGCATAATTTTTCTCTGGGAACGAAGACCAATAGTCATAATTTAGTTCACTACCATGGGCCCTGATGACGGTGGTAGTTTGTGTGTGTGTGTGTGTGTGTGCTGGCGCGCGCGTGTGTGTGTGTGCGCGCGCTCGCTTTGAACTCTAATGTACTCCATACACACGACTTTCTAATAGCACTGAACTTAATTTTAGCGTGTGGATTAGTTTTCCCTATTACCATCAAGCGAAACCACTCCGACTTCAGAGGTACTTGTAATTTATGTCCCCAAGTCGAGAAATTAGCATTTTAATCCAATGACAGATGTTGAGGTTCTTCTTCTTCTGCGTTCGTCCGGAGTATTTTTCAGATGTAATTGCGGTGTGTCTGGTTAGGCACCCTTGGGCCGAAACCCTTAGGCCAACACATCCGACTCTAACGTGCATTTTTGACCAGGTTAGCATTCCTGGGGGACTCTCAATTTTATGGTGCCGTTCACATTCCAGCTAGTCAAGTTAGAACGGTCGAATACTTTACGATCAGTCCTCAAGGTAAGGCAGGGACAGTCCATGGCATTTTCCGCCATCCAGGGCGGCTTCCATAGTTGCAGAGCCGACACATAGCCCTCTAATGCTGGGCTCACCGAGGGAATCGTCACGTCCTGCTCATGGCTACTTTAATTCCTCACTTCGATATATTGGGCATTTCGTTCGCTACGGGCCGCTCCTGGCACAAACCAGGCCGGTCTGCAGACAGTATCCACTCAGCAAGCTTTTGTTTCGGACATGTGCTGTTCGTTGTGCTCGGAATACAAGATTGTTAGAGCTGTTCCTGGCACGACGGACGTTCGGAAAACTAGCTAGTCAGAGCTGTTCCGGTCACAAGGACATTCGGAAAACAAGATAGTCAGAGCTGTTCCGGGCATATGAGACATTTCACTCGGAAGTTTTTGCCTTGTGCCAGTTTTAATTTGCCACCCTTAGGGTTGCACATCCGATTTCGGTGGGCATATTTTATCATGTTACTGTCCTGGAGGTTTCGCGAGACATTTTTTGTGGTGTCGCTCACATCTCAGCTGGTCAAGGTAGAACGGTCAAAGACGTCACGGTCAACCCTCAAGGGAAATGCAGGGGCAGACCATGGGTATTCCCCGCTATCCAAGGAGGCTTCCATAATTGCAGAGCCGGCACATAGTGCTCTGATACTGGGCTCACCCGAGGAATCGCCATTTTCTGCTCGTGGCTGTTTTAATTCCTCTCTTCCATGTATTGGGCATTTCGTTTTGCCACTAGTCGCTCCCCACACAAACCAGGGACAGACAGTCTGCGGACGACATCCACTCTTCGAGCTTTCGCTTAGGACTACCACGTGATGGATCCGCTAGCCAAGCGTTCCATTTCGTGTTTTTGAGGCGTTTTTCCACCTTTGACTACGCTCACTCTATACGTATAGATACATACTTTCATCGTAACCACTTCGTGCGACTTAACCGCTTTTCCACCTTAAGTACTGCTCACAGGGTAGGCTACATGTGCTGCCGGTTCAGCACCTTACCTCCATGTATCAGAGAGCGAGAACGGCCAGGCCCTGTCATCCGGGGATCCCTCATATTCCCCAGCTTAGAGCCTTCGAACAAGTATCTGAACTAAGCATGTAGGGTGCTCAGCTTCTCACCTCAATTTTTCGGTAGGTGAGTATCGGCCCGGCTCTCACATCCGAGGGTTTATGGCTTAGAGGCGTTCAGCCATATCCCTCTGCTGAGAGCCTTAGAGTATGTGTCCGGCCAAGAATTTCTGGCTTCGTGCGCCTGATTTGACCTTTCGACTGCTATCCTCAGTCTACCTGCAGTGCAGCAGTGTCATATAGCACATATAGCATTTGACAGGCGTGTAGAGAGTTAACTGATGTGCACGCACATCAGGGAACAAAAATAGAAATAGTAATAAGATTAATGCACGATGTAGTACTACAAATACACAAGTGCTACGTCATCAAGTCGTGTTGATTAACAACGCGATTGTCACTTAGGGCACACTTCACCTTCAGCCTTCACACAGAACAGACGCATCTCAGATCTACACCGACATCAGTATATTCCAGGCATTAGAACGCTCTACATTTCATTGATCGACAACATTAGTGCTCAGACAGACATGTTCACGTTCAGCCACAATATTTATCAAGCGCCGGACATCCATGGCGGGTGCTGATCCGTACAGGTATGGCCACTTAGACTCGACCGCCGATTGACCATGTTGGGCGATCGTCATGGCTTGACGACAGCCGGGGGTCGTTAGCACCGGTGTCTCCACACACACGCACTAGAAGGTACTTGACACAACACGGACACGCACCAGTGATAGGAGGTTGTGGCAGGAGCAGAGTTCTGTTAGTGAAAGGTGAGAATGACCTGAGGGTTGCCGGCTGCAGACTTGGCTTGTAACTGCGAAGAACACAAGTCTCCGGGTGAGAATAAACTTCACCACATCATTATCATGCTCGTGGCTTTTCCCTCAGTGTATGTCCTGTATCCGTGCTGTGCAGGTATGAACGCAGTGTGCCGACCCACAGGCCTGGGCGAGTAATCCAGAAGATTCTCCACGGCATCATAGTAAACTCTAGGACAACGAACCGCACCATTACTTCATCAAAAGAAGAAACTGCGAGAACGCTTCTCCGCTCCTTGACAAGCAGGTTGTGTCTCTCTTAGTCTGGTCCCTAACCCAAGTCCTGCCCGACACATAGTTGTGCTTCCGTCGGCATATCACTTGGTTTCATAGGGACACGCAAGCCCCTCTCCCTCTCGTACCGCGGAGAGGTGGAGACACATCGGAGGGGGGGGGGTGTTGAGGCTGAACCTGCTACTTCGGCATCGTCGCACCGGATGTTTCAGTACGCGCAATTACCTTCTCGTAATGTTTATTATGAGAATCACTGTGTTACAGTGCCCATAACTATTGTCACGGGAAATCCCCGAAGAGTGCTGTTGGTACATCATGTTTTATCCCATGTTACTTATGAACTAAAATTCTGAATGTAAATTTGCCACGAAATCATAAACAGCCAACAAATACTGATGTTGATTACAACGTGCTATAAAGGATTTGCAGCTAACTTCTTTTAATTCTATTCTTTTCGTAAACAAACGAGTCGTTATAGAACATTTTTGGTTGAAGGTTCTTGATAGTTGTCTAGTTGCAAAATGCCACTCAGAGGTCTAGTAGAAAACCGAAATAATTTTATACAACTGTGCGATCCAAATAATAAGAGAGAGACAAACAGTGATCTGGTCATGTGATGAGAAGAGAGGTGATGGAGAATATCGTGACAACTGGAAAGATCATTGCGATGAGAGGCAGAGGCAGACCACGAGAAATGATTCTGTGTGAACTGAGACGGTGGCATGGAGGAATATCATCAGTTGAGTTGATCCAGAACACCAAAGACCGAGATCTGTGGAGAGTCATGAACGCCCACGCTAGCTGACAGGGCACACGATGATGATGATTTAGGAACCAAGAGTGAACAATGTACGAGGGGTGGGGATGGGGGAGGGGAGTGACTGTAGCTTCAACGGAGCGGATAGTAGCAATAACCAGCAAAATGCAGTAGCTATAAAACCACTAACACTGCGATCACGGATCCACTCGCAAATAATATATCATTGAGGCATATAAGGTTGTTTGTAAAGTTTCACTACACTTTGCATGTATAACTAATATGAAAAATGAAGTATAAAATGTGCTAAATTTTATTAAATTAGTTACTATAGTCACTGATATGGTCTAATACTGTTTTGGGGAAGCTGGAAAGTACCAATGAAGTATTCATTATAACAGGCGTTAGGAATATCCATCACGGGCTTTAAGGCTATAGAAATCTCGTTATATTGTCAAATACCTTCTGCAACGTGCCTGTTGTTGTTTCTTCCGTTGATAACACCATTCTATTTGGAGTGCAAAGAATTACTCCAGCAGGCGACAGCCATACGCTGCATATTCCTTCACGTTGGACTGTGGTGCACATTTTTTGATGACGTCATGTACTTCATTTTTCACAATTGTTCTACATACAAAGTTTAGTGCGACTTTACGAACACCCTGTATAAGCTTAATAACAAGATGTCAGGAATCATTGCGGCAGAACAACAAAGCGACACCGAACTTTCAGTTGTATTAATAAAGGTTGAAGGGTCACAAAAAACGGTGTCAATATTTTTACTAACTGTGACAGACCGTGTGGCCCTCGTAGATGTCGACGTAACTTGTATCTTCACATTGATAATGTCTCACGAGCACTGACTGGTTGTGTTATATGGGCAGCGTTGGATTATCAACTGTGCAACATTGAGAAGAGTAGTTCCATAAGGCTAACAATAGGAAATCAAGAAGAAGTAGAGGGGGGGGGGGGAGGAAAGGAGCAGGCGGAGGAGGGGATTTAGGAAGAGGATGAGAAGAGGAAAGAAGAAGAGGAACAAGGAGAACAAGAAGAAGAAGGAGGCGGATGTTGAGGAAAAGACGTAAAAACAGATGAGAAGCAGGCAGCGGATTTTCGAAGGAAGAAGAAGACAAAGAAGAAGAAGAAGAAGAAGAAGAAGAAGAAGAAGAAGAAGAAGAAGAAGAAGAAGAAGAAGAAGAAGAAGAAGAAGAAGAGGCAGCAGCTGCGGAATAGGCGTACGGCAACGAGATATTGAAAAGAACATGAAGACAAATAACACGATATTAACTTACAGCTAATTATATATCTGCACCACAAATTCCAGAACATGTCTATTTTCACGTGCTGCGGAGTGCAATGATGAATAGATTCGCACTTGAGCGCAGTTGAAATTATCTCCCTGTTTCTTATGTATTCTTGGTTGCATTCTATTCTAAGCGCTATAAGATATTACGTTACCGATTTTCATGTATTATTTAAAGAGTCTTATCAAATATTGATATGCATGAGAAATAAGATAATTATGTCCGTTACATGTCTGTCTGTCTGTCTGTCTGTCTGTCTGTCTGTCTGTCTGTCTGTCTGTCTGTCTGTCTGTCTGTCTGTGTCTATATGTATGTATGTCTGTCTAGCTAGCTGTCCGCCCGTCCGCTCGCCCGTCGTCTGTTCGTCTCTCTGATTGCTGTTTGTCTGTTAATATGTCTCTGTCTGACTGCCTGTCTCCTTGTCTGATTGTCTGTCTGTTTGTCTGTCTGCTCGTCCATTGATCCGTCCGTCTGTCTGTCTATCTAAATATGTGCCTACCAGCCTTTCCTTCTGCCTGCCTGCCTGCCTGCTTGTCTCACTATCTGTCTGTCTATCTACAAAAAGAATCCATCAATTCGTGTATTAACATTATTTTTGCCAAACTCATGACGTGTCCTATAAAATGGGGAAATAGCACACGTCTCTCCCCCATATTTCGGCCCTTGCTGTTTTGGATCAATTCAACTGATGATATTTCTCCACATTTTGAAAGGCCATGGTAATTTCAACATTCGTCTCTTACAAACTGCCTTTATTGGCCTTTAAAGGGCTTTCTGGCATTTTGTTCTAATTGTCCACGATTCACAATCATTCGTCAAAAAGTGCCATGCTTTATTGAACGGTAAAAAAATTTTAAAAAGCGTTCGAATAACGAAGATACAAACCATAGATTGTACGATTTATTGCCTGGCATATTTCACTGCATTTCGTCTGGTATATATTACAGAATTCACACAACATAGAGTAAAAGAACTAGATACACCCTCCAAGCTGAAATATAAATATGTTCGCACAGTAATGTAAATTGTCTACCATGGTAATTTAAAACTGACTATCATGTCTTTCTGTTTGCACACAACTGGCCTATGTAGATTAATCATTATGGTTTCTGCAAACTTCAACAAGCGACTATTTTGTTTATGAAACAACACGCGAAAAGCGCTGTCTCTATCAATTACTTGACCAGTTTCCAAGACGTGACGTGCAATGGACGACGCCGCATGTTTGTAATTGTGGTGTGTCGGTCTTCACGTTATCCCATCGCCTGTGTGTAGTTTCTTGCCAATCCAGTTGGGTATGTGTTCAACAACTCTGTTGTTTAACTGCCTCTCTGTTCTACCGATGTAGGTAGACTCGCACCTGCATGTGAGTTGGTAAATACAATTGGATTTGGCGTACAGAGGTACAGGTTATTGTACTGCTGGGGTGGGGATATGTGTGGTTCTGTACCCAATAACTGGAGTTGCAGCACAGAATGTTCGGCCGAATGCTGTAATGAGACTGTCCTGTAGACGTTGTATTACGTCATCCCCTCGGAAGGTTAGCTGGATAAAAACCTTGAGCTTAGGGATTGCAGTTACGTCTGATTTTGGTTTCGGCTGTTGGCAGCGACGTTTTATAAATCCCGTGGAGTACCCATGCAGGTGTAAGACATTCTTCAGCGTTTCAATTTCCTCTGTCAGTATGTCCTGGGTGCATATCTTCCTTCACTGTCAAACAGGGTCCGCATGAAGCCCCGTTTGTACTGGACAGGTGTGAAGCTCTGAAAATTTAAGTATTGGCCAGTCCATGTTTCTTTGCGGTACACGGATCTTTGAATTGTGTCGTCTGCTCTACGTCTCATTAGGATATCTAGAAACGGCAACGCTTCATTGTGTTCATGTTCCATAGATAGAGAGATGTTTTTACGAGTCATGTTCATTATGGCCTGGAACGATGTTGCTTGTAGCTCGTCTGTGGTGATAATTAATATATCGTCCACATAACGACGATAGAATACCAAGTTTTCAATGTCTGGGGATCTCTTTTCTTCTAAGTGTGCCATGAAGATGTTCGCTAGAATAGGACCAAGAGGACTCCACAGGTCCACTCCGTCAATTTGGCGGTGTGACATTTTTATAGATAATTGAATTTTATGTTGGCGGTACACAATAGATGTTGGTGTACCTACTTTGAGTTGTTTGTCTCTAATGCGTTCATTTATTATTTTCAACGTCTCATTTAATGGAACATTGGTGAATATGGAGGCTCTATCCATTGATGCCATGTGTTTATTATTTATGTCCATAGTATCCAATATTTCCACAAGTTCACTAGCTGTGAAAAGTATAAAAAGCAGGTTTTGCCTTTACCTTTCTGAGTTTTATTTCTGTGGTAATTTTATATTTTACGTAACGTTATTTACTGTTGAAAAAAAAAGGGTCGTGATGATTTTGGAATAGAACTATATGAATACATGAATTAATGGATTCGGTTGTAAACAGACAGACAAAACCTATCACTTCAGCGTGTATACCATCATTAGTATTAGCATAGAGGTCTTTCTTTGTTGAGAGGAATACAAACAAACCATCAGGCTTGAACAAAGAGAGGAATACAAACAGACCATCAGGCTTGAACAAAGAGAGGAATACAAACAGACCACCAGGCTTGAACAAAGAGAGGCACGCAGAAAGAAATGCCACATGCTAGTCTGCGTCGATGGCATGGAGGAGTATCTTCAGGTGAATGAATCCAGTGAACGAAAGATCAATATTTGCTTAGAGATATAAACGCCTACGCTACTTTTCAAAGCACATAATTATATTGATGATGATGCGTATTCCTCATCTGACGTATGTGTCATAAATGAGAACTGTTGTTGTGAGAGCAACAGATGTGGCCAGATGGCACAAGAACAACATGATACAGCCTCTCGTGTATATTATATATGTATATAATTATGGTACTTTGCTTGAATATATGCTTTCTGAATAGGCTCCGTACGTTGTGCCACCAGGGGGTTTGACATGTGAATAAGATACCTCTCGATGTGGGTGTGGGTGAGTGGGAGAGGACTACGGATATTTATCTGAAAGGTACATTAATTGATAAATATTTTACCAGAGGTCATAGGGAGCATCTTATAAAAAGTCATACTGGGGGTAAGATTGAAGGCAAGCAAGCAAGAGGTAGATAACGATACAAGTGATAAGATAATATCAAGAGATGGACGAAAAGCAATCTGACAGAATGTACAGTCAGGGCGAGAGACAGACAGTGTTGGAGATCCATTGCAGTTGACCTTCATTGTGGAGACTGTATATGATTGATTGATTGATTGATTGAATGATTGATTCGTTGATTGATTGATTGAGGGCACTGAAACGACATGAAAAGTAAATTCGCAGATGCTGACGTGCACTCATAAAATAAAGGGAAGATCCAGGAATGAGAAGACACATTAGACGATATAAACAGTGAAATCTAGAGGCACACCGGGATTCCAATCTGCCCCTTAAATGACGGCAGTGCTCAGCTGAAGGCACATGTGTATTTAGACGTACAGACAGCTTGTTCAATAAAATGATATTAATAGAAAGGTCTGTCAGCCAGTCGTACCCACAATTATGGAATATGAACGTAATCAGTACCCAGAATTTCATAGCACCATAGGTTTCAGATACATATATATATAGACATACAAGCACTTGGAATCAACGACTGGCAAGAGAAGGTCAACCAGAGAGACGAATGGAGACGGCTTGTATCTGCAGCAAAGAACCTCAATGGCTTGGAACGCTGAAGAAGAAGAAGAAGAAGAAGAAGAAGAAGAAGAAGAAGAAGAAGAAGAAGAAGAAGAAGAAGAAGAAGAAGAAGAAGAAGAAGAAGAAGAAGAAGAAGAAGAACAACAACAACAACAACAACAACAAGAAGAAGAAGAAGAAGAAGAAGAAGAAGAAGAAGAAGAAGAAGAAGAAGAAGAAGAAGAAGAAGAAGAAGAAGAAGAAGAAGAAGAAGAAGATAGGTTTCAGATAGCGGCATCTGTAGAGAGACATAAACTTTTACGCCAGCTGGCAGGACACATGATAATGATGAGATCTCAGAAATGTTTATTAACCAATCAGATGTCTAATAACAGTGATGTCGGTTCCTAAATCAATCAATCAATCAATCAATCAATGTCTAATAACAAATACATAAACACTTCTGACCAATCTCTGTGTCTAGTATATCACAGACAATTAAAGAAGAGACATGATTGGTTGATTCCATGGTGATGTGCATATTTCTACTTCTCTTACCCGTTATCCCCGATTCAGACGTAGACTCCAAGCTCTCCAATCCTTAGCTATTCCATGCAGCTCCGCCCATGTCCTCTTATATTATTCATTTTTGTTTCTACTTCTCTTCTAGGTCTTCATCTATTGCTTTTGTCTTGTGGGTTCCAGACAAAGGTCTGTATAGTTATACTATTCTCAGATCTTCCCAATGTGTAACATATCCTGAGCCAGCGCCATTTCGTCACCTCTTGGTTCACTGGGATTTGCCTCGATCTCTCCATATTAGTGACTCTGTCACAACATTTTATTTATTTTTTATCTGAATAGTAGTCCATACACACTACTTTGCGTGTGGATTAGCTTTTACCTATGAACAGTGTCCCTCGCCATTAGGCGAACCCACTCCGACTTCAGAGGTACTTGTAATTAACGTCCCCAAGTCAAGGACGATTACATTACGAAGTTAAGGACGATAACCATTACCTCTGCATCAGCACACCGTATGTTTAAGAGCGCGCGTTCTTATCAATTCGGTCATGCTGACCTACGGTGCTACGGGTACATATGTTTAGATTCCCACAAATCTGCTGCTGTTATAAAAGCTCCGCTATCCTTTTGTACTCTTGGACTAAATGAGTTCCACGCCGGGCCTTGGGAGGACAATATCAGTCCAGGGCCCTTGCCGTGCTATGATACAGAGAGGCATCAGGCGGCACTGTAATGGGGCTGCATAAGAGGACGGCATTTTTATAAAGAAAAAAGCATGTAAGGGGCGTCATTTTGAAGACTTCTATCATACTGAGAAAATCTACCTCACGATACTGACCTGTCCTTATAAGGACTAAATGAGTTTCACATCAGTATTTGTGAGGACAATACCTGTCCTTATAAGGACTAAATGAGTTTCACATCAGTACTTGTGAGGACAATACCTGTCCTTATAAGGACTAAATGAGTTTCACATCAGTCCTTGTAAGGACAATACCAGTCCTTATGAGGACTAAATGAGTTCAAGATTAGTACTTAGGAGTACACAACTATAGTTGTTTTATTGATTGATTGATTGATTGATTGATTTAGGAACCGACATCACAGCATTCGGGACATTCCCATAAGCGCTCCGTCTCCATCCCCAGCAGCCAGCGAAGAGTTCCAACACTAATAGTTCCAGTAGCAATCTGATTATATGTCCGTCTCGCCTTTCCTCTGAGCGTCGAGCGTTGGCCAGATCCCCTCATCACACCTCGCTGTCTCATTCTTACCAGACTATGGTGATCCATCTGCTCCTCCGAGGTGTACACGTGCTCCCACAAGGCCGCAACCACTTCTGCCTTGTCATGCATCAATACTCCACCAAGTTTTGCCGAGCCAGCCAATCTGTCCGCCTGTTCATTCCCCAGCACACCGGCATGCCCAGGAGAAAAGATCCAGGTGATGCTTGCTACCCGTGACCTCCGAAGCGAAGCAAGCCACTCTGCACGAAGCTTGCCTGTTCTCACCCTTCTCAGCATGCTTTCTGAGTCAGTTACAATCACAATGTGTGTATGTATCGTGTTTTCTATTCAGCGGAAAGCTGCACTGACCGCCTCCACCTCCATTCTTAAGCTAGATGTAGTGTCATCATACGCCAGGCTCTCCTGCACCAAACGCCGACCATTAGGTTTTGCCAAGAACCCCCAGGCACTTCTCCTACCTCTCAACACTGACCCATCCGTGTAGATAATCACATCACCCGGGCGAGAATGTTCCTGAATTAGTTGCTGAATTTCCACTTCCGTGGCCCCTGCTGGCCACTCCCTGCACTCCCGGCTCAATGTTATTACAACTCTGCACAAGTCTGACTGCACGGCTGGCACTCTGACCCACTCCTCTCCTCGCCTGATGTTCTCCAAGGGGCACACCTGTCTGATCGTATCCTCCGCCTGAGCCATCCATGATTTCCCTCTTATCAGTCTCTGACCCTTAACTATGTCCAGCGCCTCATGCAACGGGTGATCTGTGTCTGCAGCTACTCTGAGGTATGCCTTCGCTTGCATCACCTTGTGCCTACCAGCAATAGTAGTTTTATATGTTGGGACACTTGTGTGGCAAAATAATAAGCCTGTTTTGTGTCATCTAACAATAGCGATTTTACAATTGGCACACTGTGTGGCTTTATCATCAGTCATACTTTCTGTGTCACACAACTATAGCTGTTTTACATGGAGCTCGCACTGAGGCAACAGCATGGGAAAGTTCTGTATCACAGAACTATAGTTGTTCTACATGGTACACGCTGTATGGTGTTATACGCCTGTTCTTTGTCACATAACTTCAGCCGTTTTACACCGGACACGTTGTGTAATACTAACATCAGACATACCTTCTGTCACACAACTGTAGTTGTTTTAACGGGACACACTGTGTGGTATTAGCTTCAGAAATACTTTATGTGGCATGCAACTATAATGTTGTTTGTCCATCAAGAATGATGATGACCATTCATTTCATCCAGTGGGATTGAAGGTATGGAGCCGTGGGTTCTAAGATGGCTGATAAGTCCTATTTTGGCTCGAAAAGTTCTTTGACAATGTGGGCAAATAATGCTTGACATTTCTAGAGGAGGATTTCCTGCAGTGGTTTTTCTGTCCTGCCTTTTCTTCACAGCTCTTGCAGTCCTGGTTGCCTCACATATGACTGCACCCTTGCGTAATGGTGCACGCCACGAATTTCGGTCTCTGGCTGCAGCCTCCCAGGTGTCATGATGAATTCCAAAAGCCTTCAGTGAAATTTTCAGAGTGTCTTTAAAGCGTTTCCTCTGGCCACCTTGGGAGCGTTTACCACAACGCAGTTCGCTGTAAAAAATTCGTTTAGGGAGCCTGTGATCTGGCATGCGAGTCAAGTGACCAGCCCAGCGAATCTGATTCTTCATCAGTAGAGTCTGGATACTGGGCATGGATGCTCTTTCTAGGACTTCAGTGTCTGGAATCTTGTCTTGCCATTTAATCTTCAGTAGCTTCCTTAAGCAGACTGTGTGGAAGTGGTTTAATTTCCTAGCGTGTCGCTGATAAACAGTCCAGGTTTCACAAGCATATAGCAGTGTGGATAATACAACTGCTTTGTAGACTTTTAGCTTTGTTTGCAGGCTTATTCCAGTTCTGTCCCACACATTCTTGTACAGTCTGCCAAAGGCCGCACTGGCCTTGGAGATTCTTGCATTCACTTCGTCATCAATTGTGGCAGCTTGTGACACAGTGCTGCCAAGATAGGTGAATTTGTCCACAACACTTAGTCTATGATCATTCACTTTGATATTCGGCATAGTGTGATTATTCCCTGGAGCTGGCCGGTACATAACTACAGTCTTCTCGAAGTTGATATTGAGCCCAAAGTTGGCACAGGCATGTGAGAAAGCTGAAACATTATGTTGCATGTCCGCCTCTGAGTTGGCGTATAGAGCGCAATCATCAGCAAACAAGAGCTCTCTGACGGTGTCGCTGTTAATTTTGGTTTTAGCTTTCAGCCTTCTGAGATTGAATAACTTCCCCATCCATACGGTAGTTGATGTCTATTCCAATGTCGTCGTTCTCGAAGGCATTCATCAACATGGCTGAAAACATGAGGCTGAACAGTGTTTGTGCCAGGACACATCCTTGCTTCACTCCATTGGTGACAGAAAAGGGTTCAGACAGTTCACCATTTTCCTGTACTCTTGCCTGCATGCCATCATGAAATAGCCGCACTATTTGGACAAACTTTCGTGGACAGCCATATTTTGCCATAATCTTCCACAGTCCTTCTCTGCTGACTGTATCAAAAGCCTTGGTAAGGTCAATGAAAGTGGAGAACATTTCGCAGTTCTGTTCCTGACATTTCTCTTGCAGCTGCCTTGCAGCGAAAATCATGTCAACAGTTCCACGTTCTTTTCTGAAGCCACATTGACTCTCAGGAAGAAGACCTTGATCGAGATGGGCTGTGAGGCGATTGAGAAGAATTCTGGCGAGTATCTTCCCTGCAATTGAAAGCAAGGAGATGCCTCGGTGGTTGTCACAGGATTGGCGGTTTCCTTTACGTTTGTAAAGGTGGACTATTGACGCGTCCTTGAAATCTTGTGGCATGGTCTCGTTCACCCATATGTTTGTAAAGACTTGGTGAAGCTGCTCTGTTAGGACCGGCCCACCTGCCTTGTATATCTCTGTTGAGATGGAGTCAGGACCAGGTGCCTTGCCGCTGGAGAGTTGCTGGATGGCTTTGTTTACTTCCACTATGGGTGGCAGGTCATCAAGTGTCTTATTGGTGGGAACTTGAGGAAGGCAATTGATGGTTTTATCGTCGAAGAAGGAAGTTGCATTTAAGATGTTGCTGAAATGCTGTGCCAAGCGTTGAAGGATTTCTTTCTTATCGGTGACCAATGTTCCCCCATCTGTACTGAGGAGGGGAACTATGCCTGGTGATGTAGGACCATAGACCGCTTTCAGTGAGTCGTAGAAGTTTTTCATATCATGTCTGTCAGCAAAGCCCTGAATTTCATCAGCTTTGCTGCTCAGCCAGTTTCTGCTGCACTACTCTCTGAATGTTCTTGAAGGCATCTTTTTTTTATGTTGACTTCGGGTCATTCAAATGTGCCTTGAGGAGAAGATGTTTCTCGGCCAGCAATTGGTTGATGTCTTCGGAATTTTCATCAAACTAGTCTTTATGCTTTCGGGGGGCTGGACCCAGGATTTCCATAGCAGTGTTGTAAATTGTGTCCTTTAGGGCTCTCCATTTTGTTTCTGTATCCTGTTTAGCTGCAGCATTGAGCTTGAGGCGGTCTTCCAGCATATTTTCAAACGACTGCTGCATTTTCTTGCTGTTTAGGCGTGTGACATTTAGCTTTGTTTGCATTTTCACCCCTTGAGGACGCCGTGGTGGCCTGATGTGGATGTTCATTTTCGAGACAATGAGACGATGGTCTGTCCAGCATTCGGCACTACACATGGATTTTGTCACTCGAACGTCTTGTCTGTCACTCCTCCTGACGATGACATAGTCAATGAGGTGCCAGTGTTTCGAGCGAGGGTGCATCCACGGTGTCCTATTTCTCATGGGGAGACGGAAAATTGTGTTCGTAATCAGGAGATCATGTTCGGCACATGTCTGAAGGATGCGGAGTCCATTGCTGTTACAATTTCCGACTCCATGCTTTTCAATAATGCCACTCCAAGAGGTGGTGTCCGTGCCTACTCTGGCATTGAAGTCCCCAAGGAGTATAAGTTTGTCTCCTTTGGGAACAGATGTTAGTACATTGTGCAGGTCCTCATAGGCAACTATAATGGTGTTTACTTGGAGCACACGGTATGAAATGTCTTCTTAATGTTGCTGTTGAAGTTGTTGTTGTTGTTGTTGTTGTTGTTTTTCTTCTTCTTCTTCTTCTTCTTCTTCTTCTTCTTCTTCTTCTTCTTCTTCTTCTTCTTCTTCTTCTTCTTCTTCTTCTTCTTCTCCTCCTGCTACTGCAGCTGCTGCTGCTTCTCATTGTCCATGCGTGTCGTGTTGGTGATCGTATCTATCCACATCCCTCTATCTGTAGTGCTGGCAAGCAATTATAATACTGATGTTCCTCCATGTAATAATGTCAGACTTTCAAACATCTTCTCTCTCGGTCTTCCCCCACCCTCCACTCTAACCTTCCCGCTGTGACGACATCCTCCAACTTGCTCCTTCTCATGAAATTCCCAAGTATATGAACTGTCTACTTCTTGATGAGAGAATCCCTCGGTGCATTATTTTCTTTCAAGATATCTTTATTACTCTTTTTTTTTTTATTACCACGATGTTCTCATCACTTTTCTATAAAACCACATATCCACAACTTCCACACACTTCCTCGCAAATCTGCTAATTATACGTGATTCGCTACCTTAGATCAGGATAGGCTCGATATAGTTCTTAAGAGTCAGCTACACGAACCAAATAAGCAACCTCAAATCATAAACGCGCTAATATATCTCTTGGCAATTCACCAGATGACAAGAAGTACGACTGAATATTATGACGTGCAAACATGCATGCACTTCAATGAATATTTTGTTTTGTATAGCCTGGTGTATGCAACAGGTTGGAATATTGTTGTCACCAATTGCCTTTCCACCTATTCTCATCTTGTTATGTTTTCACATATTTCGTCATTGTATATATGATATTTACCGGCTCCGTGGCCGAGGAGTTAGCAGCTTTCTCCGCTAACTCCGAATACTCTCGTCACGTGACGCGACGAGAATTAGCAGTGGTTCGAATCGCAAAAGTGACTTATGAGAGTATGGAGCCGGTCGCTCAGAAAGTCGTGGCGTGCTGATGAGCGTAATCTAGCCTAGGAATCAACACACAGCTGAAAGATGCTGGTGTTGACCGCAATATCCTGAAACAGGATGGAAACGCGGAAAAAAAAATATATGATATTTGTGTCAGCGTGTATGGTGTATGATGTTCTGTTGGGAAAGAATTAGATGGTGTTCTGTTAGGAAATATATAAATGATGTTTTGTTGGGAAAGATTTAGGTAGGTATTCTGTTGGGAGAAACTTTGATAGGTGTTCTGTTGGGAGAAACTTTGATAGGTGTTCTGTTGGGAGAAACTTTGATAGGTGTTCTGTTGGGAAATACTAAGATAGATGTTGTTGGGCAAGATCTAGATATATGTTCTGTTGGGAAATATATAGACATATGTTTTATTGGGAGAAACTTTAATAGGTGTTCTGTTGGGAAATATTGTGATAGATCTTCTTCTTCTTCAGCGTTCCGAGCCATTGAGGTTCTTTGCTGCAGATACAATCCGTCTCCATTCGTCTCTCTGGTTGACCTTCCCTTGCCAGTCGTTGATTCCAAGTACTTGTAGGTCTGTACATATATTATCTCTCCACTGTCTTCTTGGTCTACCTCGGGGTCTACGGTCATTTATGTCCTGAGTGTAAGCGAGTTTTGTTTCCCTATTATCTTCCATTCTTTCTATATGCCCCAGCCATTGTAGTCTATTAGCCTTACTGTGATAGATGCTTTTGGGAAACATCAAGATAGGTGTTCTGTTGGTAAAGATCAAGGTAGACGTTCTCTTGGGAGAAACTTAGATAGGTGTTCTGTTGACAAATACCTAGAACATATATAAGTCAATTGATGTTCTTGTTAATGTATATACTGCATAATCTGTTTCCCTCCCTTCTTCGAACCTATATCTTCTTCATTAATTTCCATCTTTGTTTTCCGTCTTGTTCGTCTCATTATAATTCTGAGTAGACATTTGGTGACCTCGTTCATGCGGTTGACTGTCCGATTTTCTTTGTTTTCTGTTTCCCTTGGTATCCTGGGTCAAGTTATAGATACATATTTCATCATATCACTAGGTACGTATATACTTTTGTAAATCTCATTTAAGTTTAGTTTAAGTTTCTTTTTCACATTGCCCTTGTACTTTTAATTCTTATACTGTGAATCAATTTGACTCGGGCTCCAAAGGTTGTTGGTTCGATTCCGGGCCGCGTCCTTGGGTTCACGGGCGCATTTTTTCGGAGATGCCTGGGGGTCGTAACTGGAGCTACGGTGTTCGTGCTTTGTGCGACGCTTTCTGCGTTGCGGAAAGAGACTGAGCCATATGGGATAAAACCCCGGTGCAATGAAGTCGACCCTGTCGACTTTTAAGCGACTTTTTTATTCATTTGGCTCAGGCGCTTTTCCTTTCTTCATATGTTTGATATCCCCAGTGGCTTCTTCTTTTTAGTATAGTTGGTCCTTCTAAGTTACTTTACTTTACTGCGCTGCTCTGTTAATCATGTTTTTATCCGTTTACATCTTCTTTGTTTATTTATCTGATCAGATTCCTCTCTGTCATTCATTATAGCAGAATGTGGCCAAGTAGTAAGTGTCTGGATTAGAAGGTGTAAAGATAATAATGGTCTGTAGTAGAATTGGTTGACGCAACAACTGTCTGGACCCGGTGTCGATTTATGAGAGAGGCACCTTGCCATATTGACAGACGAAAGTGTGTGGATTGGAATTTGGCCCAAATTCCATCGAACAATGCCTGGGCATAGCTTCAGAGAACACGTGTTGCCCTCGCAGCATGTTCCCTCTCTGGCCTTGCCTTGTTTACTCCAGAGGAAAGGATAACCAGTATGTCTGGAACAAGGTAGACTGCAGATGCTGGCGGCTCAGCATCAAACCTCCGAGAGCAGGAGGTGAATCGCACCTCCGAGAGCAGGAGATGAGTGGTGGCCAGTCCCTCATAAACGTGGGATTTGACTTAGAGGGGTTCATCCATATCCTGCAGATGAGGGCCTCAAGTATTGTGTTCGGACCTGTATGAGCGTGTACAACTGTCATTCGTAAGTGTCTGGACCAATGTAAGCGTGAACTACCATCAGACTCCCCGCCTGACACTATTCGGATCCCGCGACCTGCGAGAATCGGCCTGCCGGAGATATTGCTCGTCTGTTGCAAACAGATCTCCGCTTGACTGAATAAGTAAAGAAACGATAAAAGAGTGGTTTTTCAATTGCGCTTGCACTCCCACCTATGTGTCAGAATCTCCGAGGCTTCATCTCCCCCGCCTGGCCGCAACGACCAGGTATGACCGTGAACTAGACTAACAGCTACTACGCAGGCGATGGCCAGAGGTCAGCGTGGTGCACGCAGACCACGAGAGCGGAAAGCAGGGCCAACGAGGGAATCACTGCTGGTAGCTCAGACAGCCTAGGACAGCGAGACCGGACGGACATGAAAGAGTGTTGCTGTGTAGGAGTCGATACTGATGGAAGAAAGCCTGTATGCTTTCTTTGAGTAGAGTGACGATTGCGTGAGTGATATATTCATTTGTATGTATGAATTGATATCTTGCATTGTGTGTTTCTGACAATGGCATTATCGCTAACTTTGAGCGATGCCTGAGGTGACTGCGGTTTCAGAAGAGCGATTAAAGTGTTTATATCGCCTTGTGTTTTTACACTCATTGTGTGTGCGCAAGTGTTTCACGCCTGTTAGTGAATACGAGCCTTTGGTTATCTAATCAAGACCCTGACACTATGCTACCCGATCATGTGTCTTCGCGAAGTCGGACTTGAGTCAAGCTCAACAGGGTCTTCTTTCCCCATGTATATATATCTTATATATAAAAAAGGATCTCCGTCCAAATGTATGTATTTCTGTCTGTATGTCCTTTATACGTTCGCGAACGGCCCATCCGATTGAGATGAAATTTTCTACACGCCTTCCTTTCATTCCAGAGCTGCCAACTGTGATATTTTGTTAGTGTGAAATCGCCTGCTTACTCAGTATTATTTCATTTTTCATTTTTCATCATAATTTCATATATCTCAGGGGACCTAACTCTGTAAAAGTTATTTCAAGAGGCATAACTTTTCTGTATAACTTATAGTCATATTGTGGCATCGTTTTCAAAGATTTATAAACTCTTTGTCCATAGTTATGTACCGGCATATGAGTTATAATAAATAATGATACAATCTGTCAGGCATTTTCAAATTTTTCATAAAAATGATGCACAATGCATAACATTGTAACTCATCTTTTTTTGCTTAAGAAGTTACTGTAGTCATGCAGGTGATTAGAAAGAGTTTTCATTAAAAATAATGGATGGTGTGTGGAAGAACGTTCTTTTAAGTTACTTTTTTTGTTGTATGAATTTAATGAAGCCGGACAGGGTCAGGCAGACAGATAGACAGACAGATAGACAGTCGGGAACAGGAACTTATATGACTACTTATATAAATTAAATGTGATGCTTCACACCAGGAGCTGAGCGATGCCGGTCCGGGTCAGACAGACAGACAGACAGACAGACAGACAGACAGACAGACAGACAGACAGACAGACAGACAGACAGACAGTCGGTAACGGGAACGAGAACTTATATGACTACTTATATGAATTAAATGAGATGCTCCCCACCAGGGTCTGGGCGAAGCCGGGCAGGGTCAGCTAGTATATATATATATATATATATATATATATATATATATATATATATATATATATATATATATATATATATATATGTGTGTGTATGTGTGTGTGTGTGTATATATATATATATATATATATATATATATATATATATATATATATATATATATATATATATGGATGTGTGTGTGTGTGTGTGTGTGTGTTTGCGACTTTGTACACTTGTCCGTGTTTACGTGTGTACGTGTGGCTGTGTATCAATGCATGTGTGTTTTATATTTAAGAAAAGTTAGTTGCATATCTTTTACAGGGCGTCGCAGTAAACACCAGAATATTTTGCTGTTCTGATCGCTTAGCAAGTTTACTGTAAGTAGTTTGCCATTGCTTTCAGATCTATAGGCACAAATACCATTTCGTAAAAAACTAACGCAAGACGGTCTGCTGGCAAATCGCCTGTAGCTGTGTTTCGAACGCGGGTATGCGGGATTAGAAACTGCGTCCGTAACCCCTTGTGTTGTACATAGCTACCGATAAATTCCTAGAATTCTAGGGCTGCTCTAATTAGTTTTCATGTTGGGGTCAGTCCAATTTTGCAAAATAGATAGCTGAGAATTCTCTAGAAACTATCTGAGACGCACTGCTGGTGATGAAATAAACTGTTATCCCCACCCCTTGAAACCATGGCCTAGACTATATGAAGAAGTAACACTCTACCCCATTACGACAATGTGTGCCTAGGGATCACGCTTACATTTGTACACGACAAATCTGTAAATGTCCACAATGGAATCTCTACAGCCAGGGGCGTAGCCATGTTATATGATTTTGGGGAGCTAGCATACACAAAGGCAACAAGACACAAATCAAACAAATTAAAAACCCATTATACATTTATTATCGATATTTTGTGTTAACAATCGAAACATGAGGAAGATAGAGTTTTAAAGAAAGTTGTTATTTTGTATTTGACATCACATACAATTTATTTTTTGTTTAAATAACCTTAATTCATCAATGAATCTGAAAACAAAAATATAATAAAACGCGTTGTTTTTTACATTTAAATTGTAATCAGTAAAATACAACTGAGACACAGCAATGCGAGAATGTATAAAGATACTAAAGCAATCCCTTTCGTCTGAACTAGGCGGCTCGTCTCAACAACACGGAACAGGGGTAGCGATCGCTCCCCATTGCTCTCCCCAACACTGACTACGCCACTGTTTGCAACCATCTCAACTTGTTGGGGGAAACAAAAACAGATAACAAATAGAAGCACTTTTGCGAGATCGTCGAGCCTTCTCTAAGATTCGGATCTTAAATGCAAAAATGATCGGAACCAACTTCCAGACGTTAATCCAGGCGTTATGTTTGGCTCCGAGTTACAGTCAAATGCTCGTTGATGCCTGCGAGAAGCGGAGACCAAGAGGAAAGTTGGTAAGAGAGTTTATTTGTCGCTTTCTCCCTCCGCAAGTCGTATTGATTCTCTCCAGAACTGAACTGCAAACCAAAAAATGTGAAGGTAAGCCCATGGCAGATGTTGTGTTTGAGATCTGAAGGGATAAATCCTGATATGTTCTATACCACGATACATAAGATGAAGTGGCCAGCTCTTCTCCTCGTCGACTTTAGACTTTTCTTCCTAGACAATTGATATAGGACAGTGGTTTTCAACCTATTCCCCCCCCCCCTCCTCCCTCACCTATTACTTTAAACTGTTTTTCCCCACATAATTTACGGTTCTGTACTTCTCGCCCATCTGAAATTAGTTTTATAACGTAAGTAAACCCGCAAATCACGTTTTATGTAGATGTCTAGACTTGTTCTAGTATGTGGTGTTAAATGTAGCTTCCATTTTTACGTATACTGTGTATATGTGGCGGGGGGGGGGGGGATTTATAGGGAGGAAATACGAAAGGGCGGGTGGGGGGAGAGAGAGAGAGGAGAGAGAGAGAGAGAGAGAGAGAGAGAGAGAGAGAGAGAGAGAGAGAGAGAGAGAGAATGACATTCTGAACATATAGTGAAATAGTGAAGGGGTGCATGGGCCAAAAAAGGTATAGAACCACTGATATAGGAAATACGACCTTCTCCGATTAGAACGAAAAACAGACGGGCCTTTGTAAAGATGGTACACGTTTAAAATCAAAACGGCAACAGGAAATTACAAAGACGAGGTCGCTTCCCTGGCTAAATTGTTCATCATCATCATCATCATCATCATCATCATCATCATCATCATCATCATCATCATCATCATCATCATCATCAAGTGCCACGTCAGCTGGCGTAGTAGTTCATGACTCTCCACATAACTCGGTCTTTAGTTTTCTAGATCAACTCTACTGATGATATTCCTCCATGTCATCGTCTCAATCAATCTAACATCATTTCTCTTGGTTTACCTCTGCCTCTCTTCAACTCGATCTTTCCAGTTGTAACTATCTTTTCCATTGCCCCTCTTCTCATCACATGACCAAAGAAATCTGTTTGTCTCTTTCTTATTGTTGTATATAATGTTTTAGTTTCACTAGCCTCTTTCAGGCAATCGTTTAAGTTACTTTGGCAGTCCAAGCAATTCACAACATTGTCTCAGGAATCACATCTCTGTTGCTTCCAAGTTCTTCCTAATTTGTTCATTTACATTCCAAGATTCACTGCCATACATCAAAACAGGTTGCATTTATCAATTCAGCACTCTTACATTAAGTTTCTTACATTAAGTGATAGTGACTTATTGCATAAGATACTCTCCATTTTCTGAAAATTGCTAGACAAATCTACACGGAGTTTTTCCAGAGAAAGTGGACATTTACACAGAAGCATGTTCACGCCGGACACTCTGGCTTCTGAGATACATAACACGGTCCTCGAATGAGGGATACAGAAGATGGATGAGGAGGTCAGCAACGTATCTCCTACCCAGAGATCACCTGTTGGAGTGGCATTGTCCCTTCTCTCCTGGGAAAACATGGTTTTGATCTAGATAATTCTGTTTTGAAGAGACACGACGACAGTCAACATTCCCACCGGAAAAGCATCTCCATAAACAAAACATCTCTATCTTCAAAATATCTCTCTGTGAGCAAAACATATTAGGAAAACATCTTCATCAAGACAACATCTCCACCAGGACAACATCTCCATCAATAAAACATCTCCATCAACAAAACATCTCCATCAATAAAACATATCAATAACTAAAACATCTCCATCAACAAAACATATCTATCATCAAAACATCCCCAACAACAAAACATCTCCAAAATCATTACAAATATCATCGCGAACCATCTTAATTACGACAGAAAAATACGCCTTTGAAAGAAGAAAAAATAAAAATAACCACACTCATGTACAGGGGCAGCAGAGGTGGGCGTCCAATTGGTGATGTCTTGATGTCTTGATGTGTTAATGTGTCTTATGATTGTCCTTTCATCCATGTTTAAAGGACGGGGAATTATGAAACTAGGAGTCTCACCATCCCCCAAGCCCCAATCCAGGCATCTTAATAATGTTAGTCGTCTAAAACACGCCGTGCCCGCATAAAATAATTCTGAGAATTACCGTACCCTTTGTGTTGCTTTAATTGCATTACTGATATTGTTATCAGACGTTCAGACAGCTACACACTGCTTCAGTTTATCAAGAATACAAATTTGATAAAATAATTGATTTATTAAAGCTAGTGTTTGTTAAGGGATGCATTTAGCGCAGGTAATTATTGGACAAACTGTTATTGTAGCGTTATCTTGCAATTTGTTTGTATCCATTGTTTTCTTCTTCTTCTTGTCTTCTTCTTCTTCTTCTTCTTCTTCTTCTTCTTCTTCTTCTTCTTCTTCTTCTTCTTCTTCTTCTTCTTCTTCTTCTTCTTTGTAATTTAGAGTAAGTATATTTCCAAGCTAGATGGAGTGTGTATCTGTGTGTTATTGAGTGGGTGTATAACTGTGAGAGTTTGTGTAAATGGTGTATGTGAGTATGTATGTAGATATGTATGTATGTGTTTATTCATATGTGCGTGTCTGTGTCTGTGTATGTGTGTGTCTACCTGCCTGCCTGTTTCATAACATGGTAATATGTATTGTTTGTGTTAAAAAATTCATTTGACAATGGTTTTTCCTCTTTCTCAACGAATGTAGCATGCACAATAGATAAATGACTGACTGGAAGGGCCAAATGTAAGACGGATCCTTTGTGACCCTTTGAACATAAAGTTCTTTCGTTCGTTCGTTCGTTCGTTCTTCTTTTTGCGTCTTTATGAAAAACAAACGAATTAACAACCGAACAAATGAATAAACGAATGAGCAAACCAACGAACGAATGAATGAACAAACGAACGAACGAATGAACGAACGAACGAATAAATGAACGAATTGTATTTTCAAAGCGTTCAGAATTGGGAAGGTCAGAGAAGTGGTTACACCGTAAGCCCCACGATACGAAGGTTGTGGGTTCGATTCTGGGCTATGACATTTAGTTCATGAGTGCGATTTTCTAGGAGTCTTCTGGAGGTCGTCGCTGGAGTTACGGAGTTCGTGCTCTGTTCTAAGCTTTCAGCAGGCAACACTGCGGAAAGAGACCGGGCCAAAAAAATCCGGTTTCATGATGTTGATCCTGTTGCCCCCCTCCCCACCCCCCTTTTGCGCTCGCTCACTTTGAACTCAAACGTAGTCCATAATACTACTTCTAGTAGTGCTGGGCTGAATTTTGCGTATGGATTAACTTTCCCTATTAACAGTGTCCCTCGCCATCAGGTGAACGCACTCAGACTAAACACTTTTGAATCGTTTAAGAAGGTAAGAAAATCACCTACATTCGGCATCACTTTTCACATTTGATTGATAGGAATAATACTCATAAAATATTATAATATGGCCTAAAATGTTCGAGAAGGACTTACAATGATGAAATATGACCTAATTCTAAATACGGCTGAAATATAACCTAATCCTAAAGACGGCGGAAATAAGCACTGACACACACCATTTCGTTTTGATAGAGGACATTTTGTAAAATGGAGTTATACCTCTCCATAACGTAAAGCCTGTACAGAATTTAGAGACCATGCGTTGCCCATGCAGCACGATCCCTCTCTCGACCTGTCTAATTTACTCCAAAGGAAAGGTAACACCAATACGCCTAACATTCTTTGTTCTGGTAATCAACATAATTTCTTTGTGTTGTTTTGTCTCAGCTTACACCCCCCCCCCCCTCTTTTTTCCACCTCCCACCACCACTACCCCTGTCCTCCCATACTTTCAATGTTGTACAATTTATCAATGCAGGTATTTTTTGTCTCTTCTTGAGTTTAGCAATCTTCGTGATCAGCACAAAACGGACTGTTTATTTCATTATCCGCCAAACTTCACGCCTCGTCTATCCCTCATGGACCTCATTATTGTGTCTTTATCAAAGAAACTCAGCGCTGAAAAGCTTTATATAAGCTGCACAAACATTTCATCCTTTCGGTCAGGGATTTCCTTCGCATGTTATGTCCTTTTTTGGGGAAATTTCCTCGCCATGTCCAGAGCCAATCGGAAAGAAGCGTTGTTTTTGATGACAGCTTATGAAACATCAAGGTAATGAGAGAGATTGGGAATTGAAATGTCAGGTGTTTGCTGATGTTTATGACTTTGGTTTCTTTGATCTGCTTGCACGTATCCACGTATGTATGTGATTAATGTATATATGGTAAAGCTTTATAGTGTTTCGGGGTACGAAATAGCTGAAATCCCATTCTCTTTTTGGATATTAATAGGCATTCATCATCCAGTGCCTTGCCGGCTGGCGTGAGTGATCATGCCTCTCCTCAATTTACTATCTCCGATGTCATGGATCAATTCGTGTGTTGACTCACTTCAGTGCCATGACACAAGACTGTCAAGAATCTGATTAGGCGTGTCTTCTCTATCTCTCTTTCCGCAAATCTTTCCTGTTGTCACAACATGTTCCAGTTCTTGTCTTCTCATAACGTGGCCAAACACGATAACTGCTCATATAATCAAATAGCAACTGGTATAATTAGCAATGTTACTCTTCGCTGGTTGGTGAAGATGAGGACAGAGTACATATGAGAATGTCCCAATGTCGGTTCTTAACTCAACTTATCTAAAGTTAACTCAGTTCAATCATACAGACCAACAGCTTTATTTGCATGCCAGCTGCTTTATCTGGTCTACAGTTGCTATCATGGGAAAAGCACTTTGGCAAGTTATATATGGGTTCACTCAAAGTCATGAAACATTTTGCTAAATCTATTTGCACTGAAGAATAACAATGAGTTGCATGAACAGTTCAACACAGAAAGGCCATATTTGATTCATTGTAACTGACAGCTACAGATGAAGGAAATCACGCCCACCTGGGCGCCCCTTACCGTCAATCATGGTTCCAAAGGGCTCCCCGACGCACAAGTTCAACACAGATGACCTACGTAACAGTCTGGAATTCCCAGTAATTATGAGGAACCGATAGTGAAGGCGGAAGTTGGAAATTCTTGAGACCACATCCGGCAGCACCCCAGAGGGAGACAACAGCACAACGGATGTGATCGACGCTTCAAATGAGAAAATGGATTGTGTTAGGTCATTGAGTGGAGTGTTGTGGTGCATCGGTTAGCATCCATGCCTGGCGGATCGGTGGTTGTGTGTTGGAAACTGCCTAGAGGCGAGGATTTTTGAAAAAAGTATGTGCACCTGACTTCCCATGTCTACCTAGTCTTACGGTTACGGTATGGCATGATATGTATCCATATATGTGTGTGTGTGTGTGTGTGTGTGTGTGTGTGTGTGTTGCCGGATCTGTGGCGAAGGGGTTACGGACGTAATTCGTAATACCCCATACCGCGTTAGTTTTTATAACATGATGTGAGTGCCTGTTCAGAAAGCAATAGCAAACTACTGAACGTAAACTTGCCAAGAAATCACCAACAGCCAAAAAATGTTGGGGTTGAACAGCCAACAAATGTTGGGGTTGACTGTGATGTCCTGTAAAGGATATGCAGCTAATTACACTTATGTTATGTTGTGGTCTGGCGTGTTATATTCTATTATGGTATGGTACATTTGTCACATTATATTATTTTTTAGTATGTTATGTTAGTGTACGGTTTGTTATATTATGGTATGGTATAGTATGTTATGGTACAAGTACCTCTGAAGTTGGAGTGGGTTCACCTGATGGCGAGGGACACTGGTAATAAGGAAAGCGAAGCCACGCACATAAATCAGTTATGTGCACTAGAAATAGTGACACGTATATGGACTGCGCTGGTCCAACTCAGGACTAGTCCTTATCAAGACCAATTCAACGCAATAATGAAAATGCCAATCAGCGTGCGCCCCATAAACAAAATGTTTTGCATATTCTTTACAGGACATCGTTGTCAACATCAGCATCTTTCAGCTATTTGTTGATTTCTTGGCAAGATTACACTCAGTAGTTTGCCATTGCTTTCTGAGCGACCGGCTCTATACTCTCATAAGTCACTGGTTCGACTCGAACCGCTTCCAATTCTCGTGCGCTCACGTCAACCACAAGAGTATTCGGGGTTACGGAGAAAGCTGCTAAACTCTCGACCAAGGAGACCGGCTGCGACCCATAAGGCCCAACCAAATGCGAAGAGCAGAGAGAAGTGAACAACCCTGTTTGGAACTAACTCGAAAGAAAACAAAGACAGGAAGAGGGCTGCGTGGTCTCGAGGTATGGTGTCCGCCTCGGGAGCTGGAGGTCCCGGGTTCAGGCACCGGTGAGGACCAGGATTTATTTAAAAAATCCACCGGGACTTCCAGTAATTTCCCCTGGTCTCTTTCCCCGTGTGTATTGTTGCGCACGTAAACAATTCCTTGGCAGTTGGAAATCGAAAAAGAGTAGCCTAACGGCGCTGCCCGGGCAAAATTTAGAGTTAAAAATCTACCCAAGTATTTCAGGATCCTCGGCGGTGCTACGGAGTTCGTGCACTGAGCTGAGTTTCTCGAGACTCAGGTTTGAGTTAGGAGGAGAACGGAGCACTTATGGGATGCACCCGTGTGCCGTGATGTTGATCCATAAACTAAACTAAACTAAACTAGGAAAGAATATCAAAACGGAACATAGTTGTAAGGGACGCTGCAGAAGCAAGTAAAACGAGGCCGTATTTTAATTTTTTTTCTTTCCTCGTAAATATTGGATTGGTTGGACTACGCTTAAGTTCAAAGCGGACTAGCGCAAAACAACAACAATAAACAAGATTTAAAAAAAACACACACACACCACTAAAATGCTGTAAGTTGCAACAAGGAAAAATAGTATATATGCGACATGGAACTTATGCCGTTATGTGGATGTGAAACATGGATAATGAGCAAACAAGCTGAGGAACATTTATGGTAGTAGAAATGAACATTCAAAGAACGCCATGGGCGGACAAAAAAACAAAAACACTGGCGATGCAGTCTTTCGCGAAACAAATTAACACCATAAATTAATTAGAGAACGATCGAACGAATAAACGAACTAACGAAAGAACGAACGATCGACCGAGGAACGAACGACCGAAAGAACAAACGAACGAACGAATTTACTTTATTTGCAAAGATTCACAAATTGGGCACGCAGGCCTGTCCTACATTATTAGAAATTAGACGTAGACGGTTAAGAATTTTAGGCACGTTACGGGGAGAGCTAACCTTGAAAATTTAGTGACAGCTGGTAAACATGATGGGGAAAAATACATGGGAAGATAAAGGGATGATTATCTGGATATCTTGACCATATAGCAGAGTCCGGACAAGAACATAGAGCTGATTCAAGAGAACAGATACACGATCATTGTCTGGACAAGAACATAGAGCTGATTCAAGAGAACATATACACGATCAATGTCTTTACAAGAACATAGAGCTGATTTAAGAGAACAGATCCACAATCATTGTCTGGGGTGGATAGCTGCCACAGGAAGTGTTCAGAAGTCTGGACAAGAACATAGAGCTGATTCAAGAGAACAGATACACGATCATTGTCTGGGGTGGATGGCTGCCCCAAGAGAACAGATACACGATCATTGTCTGGGGTGGATCGCTGCCACAAGAAGTGTTCAAAAGACCTGAGCGACACTCGGTTCTTCGTTGAAAGGCAAGACAGATACATAATCAAATAGTAACTGGTACTATTAGTAATGGGACTCTTCGCTGGTTGTTGAAGATGAGGACAGAGCACACATGAGAATGTCCCGAGTGCGGTGATGCCTGTTCTTAACTCAACTCAACTTAACTCAACTGAACTCGTGTGAGATGGCGAACCACGACCGCCCACGCTTATCGACATGGTACATGATAATGATGATGATGATGATGATAATGATGATGATGATGATGATGATGATGATTGTAGAGGTGCTGATTTCAACATTGTGCATTGCAATGTGGGGGACTGTAATTTTAACACGATTAATAATTCTTTTACAAAGGCAAGGTATAAGATAATCAAATAAAACATGTTCTTTACCTGACATTGCAATCAACCTCAGCATATAATGGCTATTCGTGAGTTACTGGGCAATTTTAACCAGTAGCTCGCCACAGTTTTAAGAACGGCCGACGCCTCATATTATCGGGAAAAAAAACCGCAATGCGGTCTGTTTCCAAGTCCCCCGTGGTTCACTTCGAACCCTGGACTCGGTACTTCGGGGCATTATCAAACTGCTCATCTTACTAACCCCTAAACTACAGCGCCGGTTTGTCAAATAAAACAAGCATACAATCATTATACTAATCTCACCTTTGTTCTTATTTGATCACATACTACAAGCATACAATCATGTATACCAATCTCACATTTGTTCTTCCTGATCACATACTACAAGCATACAATCATGTACACCAACCTCACATTTGTTCTCCCTGATCACATACTACAAGCATACAATCATGTATACCAATCTCACATTTGTTCTTGTTGATCACATACTACAAGCATACAATCATGTATACCAATCTCAGATTTGTTCTTCCTGATCACATACTACAAGCATACAATCATGTACACCAATCTCACATTTGTTCTTGTTGATCACATACTACAAGCATACAATCATGTATACCAATCTCAGATTTGTTCTTTTTGATCACATACTACAAGCATACAATCATGTACACCAATCTCACATTTGTTCTTGTTGATCACATACTACAAGCATACAATCATGTATACCAATCTCAGATTTGTTCTTCCTGATCACATACTACAAGCATACAATCATGTACACCAATCTCACATTTGTTCTTGTTGATCACATACTACAAGCATACAATCATGTATACCAATCTCAGATTTGTTCTTCCTGATCACATACTACAAGCATACAATCATGTACACCAATCTCACATTTGTTCTTGTTGATCACATACTACAAGCATACAATCATGTATACCAATCTCAGATTTGTTCTTCCTGATCACATACTACAAGCATACAATCATGTACACCAACCTCCCATTTGTTCTTCCTGATCACATACTACAAGCATACAATCATGTACACCAACCTCCCATTTGTTCTTCCTGATCACATACTACAAGCATACAATCATGTACACCAATCTCACATTTGTTCTTGTTGATCACATACTACAAGCATACAATCATGTACACCAACCTCACATTTGTTCTTCTTGATCACATACTACACGCATACAATCCGGTATACCAACAGGCAAGCTTCGTGCAGAGTGGCTTGCTTCGCTTCGGAAGTCACGGGTGATAATCATCGTCTGGATCTTTTCTCCGGGGCATGCCGGTGTGTTAGGAAACGAACAGGCGGACAGATTGGCTGGCTCTGCAGAACTTGTTGGAGTATTGATACATGACAAGGCAGACGTGGTTGCGGCCTTGTGGGAGCACGTGTACACCTCGGAGGAGCAAATGGATCAACATGATCTGGCAAGAATGCGACAGCGAGGGGTGAAGAGGGGATCTGGCCGACGATCGACGCTCAGAGGAAAGGTGAGACGGACATATAATCAGATAGCTACTGGTACTATTAGTGTTGGAACTCTTTGCTGGCTGATGAGGATGGGGACGGAGCACTTATGGGAATGCCCCGAATGCTGTGATGTCGGTTCATAAATCAATCATTCAATCAATCCGGTATACCAATCTCACCTTTCTTCTTCTTGATCACATACTACAAGCTTACAATCATGTATTTCAATCTCACCTTTCTTTTTCTTGATTACATACTACAAGCATACAATCCTGTATACCAATCTAACCTTTGTTCTAGTTGATCACATACTAAAAGCACACTATCATGTACACCAATCTCACTTTTAGGCACTCTTCCGAATTCCGGTCCCAAATAGTTCTGCAGTGAATAATTTTATATAACTAACCCTAACCCTAATCACTTATTCATTGCAGAACTATTTAGGACCGGAATTCGGAAGAGTGCCCACTTTTACTCTTATTGATCAAATACAACAAGCATACAATCAGGTATATCAATCTTACCTTATTTCTTGTTTATCAAATATAAGGGGCGTTCATTTGAAATCCGTTCGTGCCGCACCGTGCGTAAGTGCGTACGTTGAACATGATCATGTCATAGTCATGTGATAAGTACTGACCAATGAATAAAAGAGCACATCATGGGACGATAAGCACTTAAAGTTTAAGCGACTTTAAGTGCTTATCGTCCCATGATGCATAGGTTCTGTTTCTGACCGTTGAGAAAATGGCCGGGTTGATCGAAAATCCGTCCAAAGAAGCTCAAAGAGTTGTGATTCAGTTTCTTTCATTTGAAGGATGTCGACCAGTGGACATTCATCGAAGAATGCAGGCAGCGTACAGTAACAAATGTGTGTCGAAGACAACAGTGACAGACTGGCACGAATGTTTTGGAAAAGACGTCAGTTCACGACAGATCTTTGACGGCCGGGTCAAGCGCATATTGTTGCAACAACAAAAAAACAACCATCGAAAAAATTGATGCAGCAGTACAGATGAACCGTCGCCGAAGCATAAGTTCGCTAGCAAAAGAACTTGATGTCAATTGGGACAATTCAAAAGGTCGTTTGTAAGAAACTGCAATATAGGAAAGTGTGTTCACAGTGGGTACCACGGATGTTCACCGACCACCAAAAAGAGGAACGCATAGGATGGTGTTTGAACCACTTGCTGCGTTACAGAGTGGAGAGTGATGTATTTCTCTTCCGAATATTGACAGGCGATGAATCATGGTGTCACAACTTAGAGCCAAGTAGCAAAAGAGAGAGCATGCAATGGAAGCATGCTGGATCACCAAAAGCCAAACAATTCAAGTTACAGGTTTCCGATGGTAAGGTTATGCTGAGCGCATTTTTTGACCATGAATGGTTATTGTTGGCCGACTTTAAGGAACCTGGTGTCAACATCAACTCTACCCACTACTTGCGAACACTAGACAAGCTGCAAGAAGCCATCAAGAATAAACGATCCGGCATGCTTTCTCGCGGTATGATTTTAGCACGATAATGCTCGTCCAATTGTCGCAAAGATTGTGCAGGAAGCATTAGCAACGAAGAAGTGGGAAATTCTGAAACATCCAGCCTATAGTCGTGATTGGTCACCATGTGATTTTCATGTGTTCGGACCTCTAAAAAGGCTCTCAAGGGGCAACGATTTCACACAAATGCAGACGTAATGAACGCAGTAAACACTTGGTTCAGTGAGCAACCCAACCCTTTTATGCGGATGGTATTCGCCGCCTACCTAAGCAATGGGTTGCTTGCCTGAATGCCTACGGAGACTTCTTCTGACCAACCCATGGTGCATAATTCATTCAAAATGAATGCTTTGTTTAATTCTACCACACCTGTTAATGTTTCTGTCATGCTTTTGTAATAAAGCCATTGGAACGGGTTTCAAATGAACGTCGCTAATTAAACAAGCATACAGTCAGGTATACCCATCTTACCTTTGTTCTTGTTTAACTTTCACTTCGCTGTACAATTAGTTCTCCTGCGGAAAATTAATACCAGAACAGAATCAACGAATCAATCCCCAGTAGTCAGTCATTAGCCAGAGATAGTCGGGACTAACCGTTAGCCACTTCGTTGACACGAGCCGGACAGACAATTCAACACTTGTGGCAGAGGGTGGAACAATAAGTCATAACCAGACCAGTTTATTCGCTCGCGAGAGACGAGCGCCGCAGACTGGTTAGGGTTCACAACGCTGTACCTCACGCGCCATTCTTCTAGCAAGTTTCAATCTGTAACCAACTTGTGTGATAGCTAAGTGACCCACGAACCCGCTTTTGTAATGGTTATGCCACCGTAAGACCCACTTTCTTAAAAGCCATGGGATCCCTTGTTTTAATAAGCAAGTAATTCGCGATGGGAGCAATGATAGTATAGGGGCTAAACGCTGGTCTACCGGCGACGGGAGGTATAGATTTGATTTCGGTTCAGGATAGATTTGTAAAATTGACCCAGAATAACATAGAAATCAGCCTTGGACTCACTTGGCACCGTATGCCATATGAGCTTCAAAAAGTGTAAAGGGGATCTTTTTTTAAAAAATTCGTACTATTTTCTTGTTATATAATTTTATTTGGTAACATGAACCATCGTTTTGTAAGAGATAAGTAATTAGCTTCTTTTTTATCATCTTCTTCTTAATCTTCTTCTTCCACCTCTTCATCTCGTTCCTCTTCTTTTTCTTCTTCTGCTTTTTATTCATTTCATCTCCCAATAAAGCATAGGTCCTTAGCCAACGCACGTCAACCCCTTTATAGTCTTGTTCATAATTGGTTACATTTTGCAACTAAAATGTTTTACCGTATGAGGTTTCCAGTCCACGTCCAATCCGCCTTAGGTGCCTCTTATGACCAGCATATACACACCTCTATAGTTCAACAAATGTAAACACACGTTGTTTACAAAAAATATACGTACAGTTTGTACACCACAGTTATACACACCTTTCGAACAACAAACATATACTTGCTTTAATAGCTTTTGCGAGGATACCGTCTGGATCAGCAGCGTTTCCATCCTTCAGAAGTTTGATAATTCTTCAAATGCCTCTTTAGACGGTTTCACACAGTTGATAACCAGCTCAATTTCTACGGGCTGGCTATCTTATTCTTAATGGTCTTTTGGGCATAGTCTATAAAGATGATCCTCTAAATGTTCGGCCCATCTGTTCATTGTGTGCTTAACATTGAAGAGAACAGTACCATAAGCATTTTGTTATCATTCGGTTTGGCTGATTATATTTTCCTACTGTTTATCTTGTTGTGCTAAAAGGTCTGCAAAGTTTCCTTTCGCAGCTGCCCCTTCTGCCTCTCCTGCTAGGATTTCTGAAAATTGTCTTTAGTCCGGACTTATCCGCTTTCTAAATTCTTTATTAACATGTGTATTTTTCATTGGTTCTAATTTTTGCATCTCTGATTTTACTATTGCTTAAATCTGTTTGTTAATTTCTCCATCTATATATATAAAATAGAATGTATGTCTGTCTGTCTGTCTGTATGTCCTTTATGCGTTCGCGAACGGTCCATCCGATTGAGATGAAATTTTCTACACGTCTTCTAATCATTCCCGTGCTGCCAACTGTCATAGTTTTTTTAGTGTACAAACATATTTTCTTATTATTATTTAATATTTAATTTACATTATAATGTATATATAGCGAGGGGACATAACTTCTAATAGAATTGCTATATATGTAAAATTGTTGCATATTTCTCAAATAGGTGGACCTTTTCGCTGCAGTTATCTACAGGCACATGCGTTATAATCCTCCTCCTCCTCCTCCCCCTCCATCCTCCTCCTCCTCCCTCTTCCTCCTCCTCCTCCCTTCTCCTCCTTCTTCCTTCCTCCTCCTACCTCCTCCCCCTCCTCCTCCTCCTCCTCCCCCTCCCCACCTCCTCCTTCTCCTCCCCTTCATCCCTCCTCCTCCCTCCTCCTCCTCCCTCTTCGTCCCTCCTCCTCCTCCCTCCTCCTCCCTTCTTCCCATCCTCCAACATCTCCTCCTCCTCCTCCCTCTTCCCCCTCCTCGCTCTCCTCCTCCATCCTCCTAATCCCTCCTCCTCCTCCTAACCCCTCCTCCTCCGCTCTCCTCCGCCTCCCCCCCTCCTCCTTCTCCTCCCCTTCATCCCTCCTCCTTCCTCCTCCTCCTCCCTCCTCCAACATCTCCCCCTCCCTCCACCTCCTCCCTCCTCCTCCGCCTCCCTCCTCCTCCCTCTCCCTCTCCTCCTCCTCCTCCCTCCTCTTCCCCTCTCCTCCTCCTCACTCCTCCTCCCTCTCCCTCCTCCTCCTCCCTCCTCTCCCCTCCTCCTCCCTCCTCTCCCCTCCTCCCTCCTCTCCCCTCCTCCCTCCTCCTCCCTCTACTCCTCCTCCTCCTCCCTCATCCTCCTCCCTCCTCCTCCCTCATCCTCCTCCCTGCTCCTCCTCCCTCCTCCTCCTCCTCCCTCCTCCATCTCCCTTTTTCTCCTCCCTCCTCCTCCTCTCCTCCTCCCTCCTCCTCCTCCCTCCAACTCCTCACTCCTCACTCCTCCTCCCTCCTCCTCCCTCCTCCTCCCTCCTCCTCCACCCTCTTCCTCCTCCTCCGTCCTCCTCCTCCGTCCTCCTCCTCCCTCCTCCTCCTCTCTCTCCTCATCCTCCCTCCTCCCTCCTCCTCATCTCTCCTCCTCCTAATCCCTCCTCCTTCCTCCTCCTCCTCCCTCCTCCTCCTCTCTCCTCCCTCTTCCTCCCTCCTCCACCTCCATCCTCCTCCTCCTTTTTCTTCTTCTGCTGCTGCTGCTGTCGCCGTTCCATTTACCCAAGTTAATTGTTGGGGGAAGATGTAAAGCTCTTTCGAGTGCTCTTTCTAATGCTTTTTGTAAGTTGGTCTTCGTTTATCTAAGGTTGTTCTAACTGCAACCAATAAATATGAATTAAATGAGATACTCCCCACTTTGGGAACGGGAACTAGCTGACCCGGCCCGGCTTCGTCCAGTCCCTGATGGGAACAGACAGACAGACAGATAGACAGACAGACAGACAGACAGACAGACAGACAGTCGGGAACGGGAACTTATATGACTACTTATATGAATTAAATGAGATGCTCCCCATCAGGAGTGGGCGAAGCCGGGCCGGGTCAGACAGACAGACAGATAGTCGGGAACGGGAACGGGAGCTTATATGACGACTTATATGAATTAAATGAGATGCTCCCACCAGGGACTGGGCGAAGCAGGGCCGGGTCAGCTAGTTTCTTATAATATTTTAAAAGTTTCGGGTATTATCCGTGTATTGTTACCGTTTCTTTTATTTAAATTAATTCTACACATGATTCATGTCAAACGCTTTTAATGTGCTACAAGCAATCTTCAGTATCCATCTCATCTACTAACTGTTTGTTCAAGGACCTGGCACTTACAAGAATTGTGACCATAAATTACGTGTAACTTAGTTGATTGATTTCAGAAATACCCTACATCGTATTTATTACTATATTTATGAAATGCTATGCATCTTTTGAGTTATTTATAACTGACCTGACTATTGAAAATGTCTGTTCATGGTAACTGGTCATATGTTATAGTACAGTGGTTCCGGTCGGATTTTCTATGTATTCTTGTTTATTGTCTGTCTTTTGTTGTTTTATTGTTCTTGTTCCTTGACAAAGACTTTTGTTGAAATGTGCGCCTGTATCTGTATGTTCAACCGTGCTAGGAGGATATGTACTCAAGGTACACTGGCAGACACATTTGAAACCTTAACAGACAAAATGCCAAACGAAAAGTACGTTTGGACCGAACGTAAATAGATGACGGAAAATGGCAAATAGGCGTATGTCATGGTTATGACCTAAATCTGTTAATATGTAGCAGACATGTTGTATTATATACCATATTAAAGGCGGTTGCTTAGGGAAAGCCTTCTCTCTGGCGAAGGTGTTGTTAATGCAATTTGTAACCCCGCATACCACGTTCGAAACACAGCTGCTGGCTATTTGGAAGCAGACCACTTTGCGTTGGTTTCAATACAAAGGTATGAGTGCCAGTCGTTCAGAAAATAATGGCAAACTACTGAAAGTAAACTTGCCAAGAAATCACAAACATCCAAAGATTGCTGGGGTTGACTGCAACGTTCTGTAAAGGATATGCAACAACCTATTTTTAGAGATAACTACTGTATTGAAAATTTTAATTGAGGCAACTTTTTTATTTTTTACAATAACAACGTTTCGACAATATATAAACCCATGACAGATATGGGGAGTGGCGCAAGTCGATTAATCATCCCATGACACTGAATCAGTTTTTAAACAAAAAAATAATAAAATATGTATGGCTATCCTACTGGATTCACAAAGCGCCACTGTCACCAACCCACAATATCGGACGAAACATCGATTTCCCAAACTGCAAGCACTCATTGAAATAACCTTTCGTCAGGACGATGTGATGCAGCGCTGGGCTAGTCACTTGACTCGCATGCCAGATCACATGCTCCTTAAACACATTTTTTTTACGGCGAGCTGCGCTGTAGTAAACGCTCCCAAGGCGGCCAGGGGAAACGCTTTAAAGACACTGAAGATCTCACTAAAAGCTTTTGGAATTAATCACGACACTTGGGACACTGCTGCCAAAGGCCGAAATTCGTGGCGTACATCATTACGCAATAGTATAGTTACTTGTGAAGCAAACAGGACTGCAAGAGCTGTGAGCTGTGACAAAAAAGTGTGGACAAAAAATAAAAGTCACCGCAGGAGGTCCTCCTCCTGGAACGTCAAGCACTCTTTGCCCACATTGTCAAAGAACATTTCGAGACAAAACAGGCCTTACCAGCTATCTTAGAACTCACGGCTGCAAACTTTCAACCCCACTGGATGAAATGAATGGTCATCATCATTCTTGATGGACAAACATCACCACGTGACCGGCTCAAAGCAACGATTGGCCGAATGTACTATCCCGCAGTTTCAGTTTTGAGTTACTAAACCACTCCTATTCCAACCTCATCAGTGAAAGTAACTGCATCTCCGTACACCACATCTGATTGCATATATCAGTTTCGATGTAAATCCCAGTCCATTTACATGGGCAGAACGGGAGAATAGTTGGAAAGTAGATAAGCAGTGCACAACGCCGTGCCGTGCTATGATACACATAGATGGCCGCATCAGGTGGCACCGTAAAGGGGATTCATGAGAGGGGCGGGACGCAGAGGTGTTTCCAAGGCACCAGGGCCGAGTTATATACTGGCCAAAACCTATTGACGCGTCCTCGTCGAGCGTCCTGGGCAACAGGTCCCTTCGGGGTCCTGGCTAAAGTCAGTAGGATCGCCGATTCCTCCGAAGTCGGAGAGTGTCTGTCTGTACGGCGAGGAACCACCAGTCTGCACACTAATAAGCCAGACAGGGGACAACGGATACTCACGCAAACCTCAGGTCCTGTATGACATCACACTGATGTTGGACAACAGGATGCCTTCATCCGACATACAGGACTTCGCGTTGGAGCTCAAGCCAACGAATACAAGCCAGCAAGCATAAGAGGGGCGACATTTTTTAAAGAAAAAACATCTAAGTGGCGGCATTTCGAAGACTTGCATCTTACTGAGAAAATCACCCGCAGGGTCCTGGGAGATCATATCCCTTAATAACTCAGATAGTTAACAATAGAACATTCTGGAAATCTTAATGTCTTTAGAATCGGCCTGCGGGGGGGGGGGGGGGGGGGAAACCATTTTCGCTAGGTCGCCATTTAAATAGAATCTGGGCATTTTGTAGACCACCAGAATTCAGTTTGGTTTTCACTACTATAACCAAAAGCTAATACGATATGTCGAGGCGTCTGTTATTCACTTGTGTAAACCACAATTATGCAAGCAGAAAGACTTCATAGTCTATTTAAAACTACCGAGGTGACATCTAAATAGTTGACAATGTGTTGTGTTTATTTTGGCTGAGAGGATTCAATACTCTATTTCATTATATTTTCAACATTTCTCTGTAGTATGCACCTGATGAGATCCAACGAAGTATCCCAGTCAATAAATTGTGCAATATATTATTTGTACCTTCATTATCCAAAGTATAACTGGCACTTTGCCGCCTTGATAGACGATAGTATGTAAAATGGAGCAATGCCTCTCCATAGTGTAACAAGCTATGTGGAGGGTCCCAAATAACTATGTCTCAATTTTCTCATGTATATTTCATAGCCCTGGCTTTAAATAGGTCTTTCCCTGCCAACCCTCCTCCGTTTCCCCCGGACTCACTGTCACTCTCTCTCTTTCGACCTCAGGACCTATTTCCTGCAGGGTCGTTCTGTCTGACACGCATACAACATGGCGTTCTTCAACATATTTGTAATTGTAAATTTAATAACTCAATACATAACAGCACAGAAAAAATATCTGACGATTAACTCATAAACATCTACACACAATCTAGAGAGAAAACTAGTCCATACAATATCAACACAAATATAAATCTCCTAGATCATCGTTCTCCATATTGTCCCATGAATTCACAACCACCTCATGGCAAGTTCTCTGGTCTTTATTTCCCGCGTAGGTTGTTCGAACAACAGGGTTCCATAAATCCAGGACTCCAAGTTTCCGTGGCCTTCCCGAATGTAGTGTGTCCAATGGTTAGGGAAAGTGCCCTGGAATCACGTGGCACAATTTTGGTGGGGAAATACTCAAGGAGAATAAATAGGATATAGGTACGGGTGTGTCAGTGACTTAGGCGGGATCTAGCCCAAAATGCAAACATACTCGATCACAGCTCAACGAAACGCCTGCCGAGGTGTCTGAAAGTATTCGTTCGGGCCCGCCGTGGTTCTATCTGGTATAGCCCAACAGCAGCAGGGACTTCATAGTAAACATAATGTTCTATGTCGATGCTCTGTCGAAACCTCCGGCTATATTCGCCGTCAAAAGAAGGATCCTTTCATTCCCCAGCAGTAGGATGCGGCACTTTATCTGTAAAATTCTTTAAAACTTTAATACATTGTGCCGACCACAACCGACAAGGTTGACAACGGACTTTTCACGCCCAAACCATTACCCTAGGTCATATTTGGTGCAAGGCGCGCCATTGGGTTTTCCCGAAGAACAGATAGATTTCAAAGTATTCATGTCAAATGCTCGGGTTATGAAAGTACCCCAGAGAATCCCACTCCGAAGGAATTGAGCGGATAGGTATGAGGACATGGGCCACTGGGGTTTCGCTACATAGGCCCCCTCTTAAGAAAGTCGAACCCTACGAACTTTCAACTGCCAGAGGTTCTGTTCGAATTACCTCCCCCTCACCTTCGACCATAGGATGCCGTGACATAAAATCCGCTCCCACATTCTCCCTTCCGGGGATGTATTCGACCGTGAACTGATACGGTTGTAAGAGCAATGACCATCTCATTAACCTTGCGTTCAGTTTCTTAGAAGTTGCCAAAAACGTCAGAGGTTGATGGTCGGACTGCACTTTGAACGGTACTCCATACAGATAAGGTTGAAATTTCTGTACCGCCCACACTAGAGCCAGACATTCCCGTTCGACGGTGGAGTAATTCCGTTCCGCGGGTAACAGTTTTCTACTGGCATATGCCACCGGACATAGCACAGTAGGATCATCTCGCCCTTCCTGCAACAGAGTTGCTCCAATCCCTATGTTACTCGCGTCGGTTCTTAGAACAAACGTTTTCTCCAAATTTGGGAGTTGCAGGACTGGCCTATCCACCAAAGCCTGTTTCAGCTTCCCATAAGCCTCTTCACAGCTCGGGGTCCAGACTATAGGATCTGGCGATCCTTTCTTCAGGGTTTCGGTTAACGGTGCCCCAATTTCGTTGAACTTCGGAATAAATTTCTGGTAAAACCCACACAGAGACAAGAAAGACCTAACATCCTTTTTGGATTTAGGACGGGGTGCGAGTCTGACCTTCTCTACATTCTTTTCTTCCGGTACCAAACCCCCCGGGGTAATAGTATGTCCCAGAAATTCTAAGGAGTGATAGCCAATCATGCATTTGGCTGGACGGGCAGTTAACCCCTCCTCTTTCAATCTTATGAAGATCTGTTCCAAGGATTTCAGGTGATCTTTCAGATTGCCAGAAGCGATGAGAATATCATCCATAAACGAGACGACAGAGGGATCCCTTAAAGGGTCTAATAACTTTCTCATCATGCGTGTGAACACACTGGGCGCATTGCTCAGCCCAAAAGGCATCACCTTAAATTCGTAATGGCCGCTCGGAGTACTGAAAGCGAGCAAGGGCCGAACCTCAGGCTTCACAGGGATCTGATAATATCCCCGGCTTAAATCGATTTTTGAAAAGTACTTTGCCCTATTTAATCTGGCAAACAGTTGATTTGTGTTTGGTAACGGCTCAACTTGGAATGTCGTACAACTGTTTAAATGCCTGTAATCAATACACAAGCGGTGCTCCCCGCTTGGCTTTCTCAACAAGACAACCCCGGCATTATAAGGAGAAGTCGAAGGAGTTATGATGTCATCATCCAGAAGCTTCTGGATTTCGGCTTCCAGGGCCTTCTCTTTCGCAAAGGGCACTGGATATATTTTTTTGGCGAATGGGGTCTTGGGTAGTCAGAGTCATATCAAACTCAACCAACCCTGTCCGCCCTGGACGATCGGTAAGAATCTGTTGATGGGACTCCAACAAACGGATGACTAGTTCTGTTTCTTCAGCCGACAGATCAGGATTTATATGTACATCCTTATAGGTTTCCCCAGGGTGTAAAGGATACTCCCTATCCGCGTCTTCGCCCGATTCAGTTTCCATCGCGACCGCCATAGTCATGAGTGGGAGAGAAGTACCATCGGATCGTTCCTCATATTTTTTGAGGAGGTTAATGTGGAAGATTTTAGATTTCCCCCTGATCCGGATAGCATAATTGGTACGGGACACAACCCTTTCCACCGGGAAAGGCCCCTGCCAACCAATCTCGAGTTTATTGGAACCTACTGGAAGTAACAACAGAACCCGATCCCCCACCTTCAGAGACCTATCTTTCGTCCTTCTATTGTAGTAGGCCGCGTGTCTCTTTCTGGCCGCTTTCAGATTCTGAGCCGCCAAAGCCCAACCTGTCTGGAGTTTCTTCTTTAACTCCTCGACGTATTTGTAGGAAGATACCACCTCTTCGGAAGTCTCCTCCTCTGTCCAACATCTCAATAAGGCTTCTAAGGGACCCTTGATTGGCCTCCCGAATAATAGAGTGGCTGGTGGCAACCCGGTTGACCCATGGGGAACCTCCCGATAGGCGAACAAGGCGGCTGGGATATATTCATCCCATCTGTCTGGTTTCTCTTGAGCCAGCTTCCTAAGCATGGTCATCAAGGTACCATTAAACCTCTCTACTTGCCCATTAGACTGAGGGTGGTATGGGCTTGTGTGAATGTGGTTAGTCTGGAAGATACGAAAGACTTCCTCCATCAGCTTACCACAGAACTGAGACCCATTGTCCGTTAGGATCTGGTTTGGAAATCCCAACCGAGTAAAGGTCTCCATCAGTGCATCAGCCACTCGCTTAGAGTCGATGGTGGCCAACGGTATCGCCTCGCCCCACATGGAACAGCAATCCACCATCGTCAGAATATACATATTCCTCTTCCTAGTCCGAGGAAGAGGACCAACCAGATCGATGGCAACTCTCTCGAAAGGAGAGTTCATAATGGGCATATCACCCAAGACTACCGGAGCCGTCCAGTGTTTTGGTGCCACACGCTGGCACTCTGGGCACGACTTGACGTACCTACGCACATCTCCAGTCATCCCTGGCCAGTAGTAATGGCAGGAAATGCGCTGAAGTGTTGCCCCGACACCCATATGTCCACTGAAAGAAATGGTGTGTCCCATATGAAGAAGCTGTTCCCGATAAGCCTTAGGAACTACCAGCTGTCCATGCTGGCGTTCCTCCACTCCGGCTCTCCGGTACAGTAACCGATTCTTCATATAATACTGACCCCGTCTTGGTGGGTCAGCACTTTTTGGCAACTGGTTGAAGCAAGGTTGCAAAGTAGCATCCTGGCTTTGAGCAGCTCGTAACTCCCCAGGCAAGGGATTCACGATCAAGGCCGGCGTCTGCTCCTCCTCCGATTGAGATCTGGTTTGCATCGCCCCTACGTACATGGGTTCGTTTGGGATCCCTAGGAAGACGTAGCGGCAACCCAAGATCATCGGGAAGATAGGATCGATCAGAACGGCTGCCTGAATAGTGCCGGTAACATATTTTGATTTGATGTCCACCTTCGCAATTGGAAGAGACATCGCTACCGCACTCTTTGTCGCCGTTTGAATCTCAATGGATTCCCCGGTTAGCTGCTCTGGGCTCACTAAGTGTGATGAAATTACGGCCTCAAACTGAAGACCTGTGTCATAGAGACACTCGACTGGTTGTCCGTTCACAAGAACCGTCTCTACTACTGGTGGTTTTTCTGAATCTTTGTTCCCAGGATCCTTCCCTTCTACCTCCTTGTTAGACCCCTCCCCGGTTTCTACAAGACAGGCAGCATAGTGAGAGTCTTTCTGTTTGCGCCTGCAATCGGCCGTATTGTGTGTGGGAGATTTGCAGAAGGCGCACCACTTTTCACTCCACTTTCTTTTGGGAGATCCAGGTGGACTCTTACCAGAGGGTTTCTTAATGGGAACTTTTTCGAAAGGATCCTCCTTTTTGGTGTGAGTTGGTTTGGGCTTCTTCTTCTTTCCAGACCCAGTGTCTGGTGATCGGAGATTGGGTTGTGCCAGTTCCCCATTATCCCCATGAGCTAGCACATACCTTTCCGCCAATGTGTTCACTACGTCTAACCTTTCTGTCCCATTTTCAACCAAGAAGGTTTGCAATGGCTTGGGCATCATCCTCTTCATTTGGTCCACGACCACTAATTCTTCTAAACTTTCATAGTCGTTGGCAAATCCTGCTAATGACATCCATTTCAAAAGGTAAGACTTAAGTCTAACACTGTATGCTGAGAACATCTCTCCTGGCTCTCTCCTCGACTTTCTGAACTGTTGTCGGTAAGTATGGGCTGTCATCTGGAACCTTTTCAATAATGCCTTTTCCAGGGCCTCATAGTCATTCTCCATACCAGGTGGCAACCTTGAATAGACCTCATACGCGGTCCCCCTCAGGCCCTGTGAGAGTTTCAAGTTCCATTTCCCACGTTCCAATCCCATAGCCAAAGCCATCGACTGAAATCTGTGAAGATACTGGTCGATCTTATCTTTGTGTTCATCGAACGGGAGCAATGGGAACTTCATTGCCTGGTATGGACCGCCACTAGAAGTTGTTGAGTCAGGGAGAACTGCGCCTCCAACTGCACCCTCGCTTTCCTTGGCAGTTTGAGCTTTCAGCTCCAACTCCCTCATACGGAACTCATGGTCTCTGGCTGCCTGCTCGGCCTCCATCTTCCTAGCCTCAGCCTCAATTTTCTTTGCTTCGCGCTCTGCCTCGATTTTTTTAGCCTCGCGCTCTGCCTCAATTTTCTTAGCTTCGCGCTCTGCCTCGAATTTCTTAGCTTCGCGCTCTGCCTCAATTTTCTTAGCTTCGCGCTCAGCTTGTCGAAAATCTCTCTCCACTTCTTGAACATATTTCTGTAACCCAGCCCCTTCATAGCCTATCTCACGCCCTGTAGCCTGCACTTCAGCCACATTAAATTTCGCGGATGCCATCTTAACTCAGAGGGTAAGTGAATAGGTAATGGACAAATGGATATAATACACGACCACAACACTTCGTATGTCGTCAGTCTGTGTCAGGAAGAGTATAGACAATAGCCAGGTACGGTAAGCAGAACCTATTGATATTAGACCAGAATATCTGTCCCCTATCCCTATATCAGCCAGAGCTCCACCAGGATTTAAAATATCCCGCGACGTGCCCCCAGAAATTGTAACAAGCTATGTGGAGGGTCCCAAATAACTATGTCTCAATTTTCTCATGTATATTTCATAGCCCTGGCTTTAAATAGGTCTTTCCCTGCCAACCCTCCTCCGTTTCCCCCGGACTCACTGTCACTCTCTCTTTCGACCTCAGGACCTATTTCCTGCAGGGTCGTTCTGTCTGACACGCATACAACATGGCGTTCTTCAACATATTTGTAATTGTAAATTTAATAACTCAATACATAACAGCACAGAAAAAATATCTGACGATTAACTCATAAACATCTACACACAATCTAGAGAGAAAACTAGTCCATACAATATCAACACAAATATAAATCTCCTAGATCATCGTTCTCCATATTGTCCCATGAATTCACAACCACCTCATGGCAAGTTCTCTGGTCTTTATTTCCCGCGTAGGTTGTTCGAACAACAGGGTTCCATAAATCCAGGACTCCAAGTTTCCGTGGCCTTCCCGAATGTAGTGTGTCCAATGGTTAGGGAAAGTGCCCTGGAATCACGTGGCACAATTTTGGTGGGGAAATACTCAAGGAGAATAAATAGGATATAGGTACGGGTGTGTCAGTGACTTAGGCGGGATCTAGCCCAAAATGCAAACATACTCGATCACAGCTCAACGAAACGCCTGCCGAGGTGTCTGAAAGTATTCGTTCGGGCCCGCCGTGGTTCTATCTGGTATAGCCCAACAGCAGCAGGGACTTCATAGTAAACATAATGTTCTATGTCGATGCTCTGTCGAAACCTCCGGCTATATTCGCCGTCAAAAGAAGGATCCTTTCATTCCCCAGCAGTAGGATGCGGCACTTTATCTGTAAAATTCTTTAAAACTTTAATACATTGTGCCGACCACAACCGACAAGGTTGACAACGGACTTTTCACGCCCAAACCATTACCCTAGGTCATATTTGGTGCAAGGCGCGCCATTGGGTTTTCCCGAAGAACAGATAGATTTCAAAGTATTCGTGTCAAATGCTCGGGTTATGAAAGTACCCCAGAGAATCCCACTCCGAAGGAATTGAGCGGATAGGTATGAGGACATGGGCCACTGGGGTTTCGCTACACATAGCAAAATTCTAATATGGAAAGCTAATCCACACGCAAACATCAGTCCAGTGCAATAGCGGTAGTTGCCCGTGTATGGACTACACTTGAGTTCAAAGTGGGCGAGCCTAAAATAGAAGGGGAAAAAGAAGAAGGAAGAGGGGGAAGACCACTAAGACAATGAGGACGAAAAACATAAAGTGTATAAATTAAAATAAGAGAACAAAGAAGAAGTTGACGACTAAAATGAAGGAGACTTCTTCTTCTTTCGTTCGCTTGAAATATGTCTATAACTGCAATGCTGTCTCTTGTATAAATTTAACTGTCTTTTTCAGTTCACACTGCGGTCCATAAAGTTTATCTCCCACTGTCGTCTCTCTAGGCCAGAAGGTTTGCCTAGATATGTTATATTTTGGGCAGTCTTGGAGTATGTGCTCTGCTGTCTGCGACGCCAATCCACGTGTGCACATGGCTGATTTACCAATCTTGAATTTTGTATACATGTAGTTGCGTAATCTATTGTGCCCTGTTCTTAGGCGCAGAATAATGACTTGTTCTGGTCTGTCCATAACGTGGTAGTCATCCTGAGCAGGTTTTGATGGTTTTCTGACTGATTTGATCATTCTTTTCTTTTGGTGGTATGTAACGGGCACATCAGGCTGTTCTTCTTTGGCTCCTTCATTAACCAATTGATCAGCTCTGTCGTTTCCGGGTACTCCACAGTGGGATGGTATCCACTGTATGGTGACCTTATGCTGACTGCTAAGTTCAGAAAGTAGTGTCCTTAGTACTGGCAATTTCCAGACAGGAGCGCCTCGAGTACTGATTTTGCATCTGTCAATAGCACCACAGTTTGTGTACCATTGCTGGTATTTAGTAATTTCTCTGTTGCTATCTTGATTGCCTCAATTTCAACATCATAGTTATGGCAGTAATTTCCTGTCGGTACTCTGGCTGTGTCCCTAGTATTATTTGGGTATTCTATGTACACTCCCGCTCCTCCATTTCGAACAGCATTTTGTGCCGACCCATCTGTGTAGACTCGGATCCAGAGATCCTGTGGGTATTCTTCATCAAGGAAGCTGAGTGGCTGTTCTGCGCTGCACACTGTTCTGTTCTTCCTTGTCAAATATTCCTCTCACTTTTGTCTGGATTTGTAATGATAGTCTATGCTCATCTTTCCATGGAGTTCGCTCTGGAATAGTTGTTAGGGGGATACCAACTGTGGGCAGATCAGTGGTTTCTCTGCAGAGTCGTTTGGCCTGATGGATAAAACTACTTCTTTTCAACCGCCCCATAGCTAGGTTTTCAAATCTGTTCTTGATAGGGTGGTCTGGCAAGCTGAGGAACTTTTCTGCTTGTATTAGAGGAATAGAGAGAAAAGGTAGAAGATATATAATCAACCACTAATCGGCAAATTAAGACTATATTCACCTGGTGAACAGTTCAGAACAGTTCTGAGAGATGTATATAAAATACCTAACTTCAAAGCGCAAGGTTGTCCTCCTTATTTGGCCAGCATTCGAAAAAATGAAATGCGTGTCTGGCGTTGTCACTGTTTTCATATAACAACAGCACGCACGGACATTTATTGTAGTCGAACTAGCTCAGTTTCCTCTCCTTTGTTTCCAGAACTTTCCAAATACTTTTTTCTTTTAGCAGAAGAAAGCAAACATCGCAGCACCTTACTCGTATTTGCCTGTCTACAGTGGCATGCCAGATGTATTATAGTTTTCTTGAAATTTGTGTTTGCATTTCTGCAGGCAACTGGCAGGTTTGCACGACAAATGTAAACATCTGAACTGAACATTTTGAGCGTAGTAAACAAACAAACAAAATCAAAGAAACGAAGTTATATTGTGTAAATACCTTCATTAGTGTGTTTTCTTTTGTTATTTTTAAGAAAGATTTTATAAGTTTTTTTTTTTTAAATGTTTGTTTGTTCTGATTTCAGTCTGCATATCATTACTCTAATCAACTTCTAATATTTAACCAGCAGATCAACGACTGACTGATTAACTGTTGCATTTACATTATTGTTTACAGTGAATGTGATATATGAAGTACATAATCCGGTCGTGTGGTGCTGTCACATCGATGGCAGGAATGTGGTGGTGCTGGAGGATGCGGGGGGAGATGGGGGGATAAAAGCCGTTGTTTTTCTTATAGAGGGATACCCTGCATAACACCCCGGGCTGAGTGGTCTCGAGGTATCGTGTCCGCCTCGATTGCTGGATGTCCCGGGCTCAAGCCCCGGTGAGGGCCGGGATTATTTTCACGTGGACTTCTAGTAACAAAATTTCCCCTGGTCTCTGGGTAGTGAGATCGGAGGTCCGTATGTATTACTGTGCACGTAAAAAAATGCCTTGGCAGTTGGAAATCGAAAAAGAGTAGCCTAACTGTGCTGTCCGGGCTAAATTTCCAGTTAAAAATCTACCCAAAGTATTTCAGGATCCTCACCGGTGCTACGGAGTTCTTGCACTGAGCTGAGATTCTCCGGACTCAGGCTTGAGTTAGGAGTAGAATGGAGCACTTATGGGTTACACCAAATGTGTCGTGATGTTGATCCGTCAACTAAACTAAACTAAACTAAACACCCTGGTCGCCAGCCGGCTCTGTCCTGATTTTACGGAACCGCTTGAAAAGACTCCTGCCGTACGTCACGTCATAGACCACGGATAGATGGCCATCACTGGTCTACATCGGACTAGCAGTGGCTGACCCTTAGAGATGCAGTGATCAGAAACTATTCTGGAACTTGTCAGAACACCCCCTTCCCCACCCCGCCCTACCCCCTAATCATGGATAACTGATGTCCATCGAAGGTATGTTAAACTGACAAAACGGTTCAAATGTCCATCGAAGGTATGTCAGACTAAACTGACAGAACGGTTCAAATGTCCATCGAAGGTATGTCAGACTGAACTGACAGAACGGTTCAAATGTCCATCGAATGTATGCCAGACTAAACTGACAAAACGGTTCAAATGTCCATCGAAGGTATGTCAGACTAAACTGACAAAACGGTTCAAGTGTCCATCGAAGGTATGTCAGACTGAACTGACAGAACAGTTCAAATGTCCATCGAAGGTATGTCAGACTGAACTGACAAAACGGTTCAAATGTCCATCGAAGGTATGTCAGACTAAACTGACAAAACAGTTCAAATGTCCATCGAAGGTATGTCAGACTAAACTGACAAAACGGTTCAAATGTCCATCGAATGTGCTTCCTACTTGATGAGCGGTACGAATATCCACCGAACGAAAATCCCAGTAAATGACAGCTCAGTTCGAACGTGCACCACACGTCGTATTCCAAACGGAATATTGGTGCTCTGCGAGAAAACCATGTCTCGTATGTATTTTCTGGAAAGATACTGAATGTCCCTGACTGAATGCCCCTGATCTGCAAGACCGAAGGTAGTAGGCATGAAGGTGGAAAATTGCACCTCGGGGATCATCATGGAACATTGGTGTTGATGGAAAATCTGACTTGACCGCCAGTGTGTGGGCGTTATCAACGTACAGAAACCGCGGACTGCGACCATGTAGTCTCCGAATGTACATCTTATGGTGTAAGCGGGGTTGGGGGAAGGAGGGGGGTAAATATACCGAAGTGTCGCTAAGTAGCATTGAGCAGGGTGTGACGATTCCTTGGGTGCGCCCGTTGTCAGACCGATATGTGCAGGCTTTGCATTTACGGAAGCCTTCTTGGATGGCGGGGAATGTCCATGGTCTGCCCTTGCCTTTGTATGAGCGCCGACTGGCAAGAATGCGCGGCAATCCAAAACGGTAAGCGTTAATCGAACAGAACACGATCACAAGACCGGAATGGCTAAATTCGTTAACAAACGCCCCAAGAAGTTGCAAGTGTCATCCAAAAGGCGCAAATATCGCAGCAATGCTGTAAACTGAAGCAACGCAATTACGTCCAAAACAGTGTCGAAGGCACAATGACGAAGAACCCCGCAGCAACAAAGATTTAATGTGAAATAAATAAGAAAAACCGCATTTGTCCTGACGAAGATGTTAAAATAAACGCTATGGCCTAATCCCCGACAGATCAATGTTAATCAGATGCTCATTAGCATGATGAAATATTTAACGGCTGCTGCCTGCTATTCGCGTGATCAAAAACGGTCTCTCTAGTTCACATATCCAACATAAAGATACTGATTACGCTCTGTTGCCTTCTCAGGCAGATGTGGATTTTGAAGATCCGTTTCACCTTTATCCCTCTCCCGTTCAACCTCAAAAGAATAGTTATAATTAGGGCCCATTCCAAACTCAGATTAATAATCCTTTGACCGGAAAAGCCACACTATGGATAGTAATCTGAAAGGCGTTGTCATCCATATGGATACCTTACATTAAAGCGTTTATTCCGATTGAACCCCAGCTGTGGTCTATCATGCAGAAATATAATGAGTGGACTTAACTCATGCGTGTTATGCTTTTTAGAATAGTTCCCTGGATGACACAGATGGAGATCACGACAAGCAGGTATAAAAATGCATAGGGAAGAGCCAAAGATGATGAGAATAAATCAAGCAAAAACCTGATCTTCCGATGTGAAACAGCTAATCGTGACTTGGGATAGAACACGTATTGAGGTAGTAGTGTGGACAAAGATAGCGGAACAGATCCATATAATATAATAAGAATCCAAAAGGCAGGATGTGCTTTCATTGACAAGGATATTTGTGGAAGACAAAAGAGAACTTAAACATAACATCCCCATGAACGACAATCCCTTTCAGTTTAATATCCCAGATCTGGCTGATTCGGTCATATGATTATTAATATAAGACTGGGATGGGCCCTAATTATAACTTCTTTTCTGAGGTTCAATGGAGAGAGAGAGAGAGAGAGAGAGAGAGAGAGAGAGAGAGAGAGAGAGAGAGAGAGAGAGAGAGAGAGAGAGAGAGAGGGCAAAAGAGGTTAAACATATTACCCAACACAGAATGTTTAGCACTGACAGTAAATCAGATCAGTACTGATGTGTGGGCTATAACATGAAGCACGACTGTACCAGTGTGAGGTTTTAAGAGAAAATATACAAAGGCCCCCCCCCCCCCGAGTGAGGTCTGTATGTATATATATATCCTGGCAATTCGCCACAGAACGGAGGAACATGTTCCACCCCCCCCCCCCAATAGTGTTAACTGTATGCTTTCTGCCAACCTCATGTGGATCTAACATTAAATTGTATCACAAATGACACTTGACAATTGGACTATTGGACTCAACATATACTTAAGTGGCAACACCCAGATTCCTCCCCAAACACCCCACAGATTCCCAACCCAAAAAGAATAGCATCTCTCCTCTAACTCACAGTTCACACACATCTCCAAAAACTCCTCCCTCAACTACTAACTTATCTAATTTCTATAGCAGTTCTACAATGTTCACTGAGGAAAAGAAAGTCACATGTACTGGGCAATACACAAGTAAATAACCACTGTTATGGTCCGTGATCATCATGAAGCCACCAGTAGCGGTGTTAGGGAAGGTCCCATGTAGTAGTCACCTCATGCAATATCCCACACAAGTAACCCTCCTCCGGTGAAACAATCTCTGAAGAAATAAGTTTATAAAGGAACCCTGGTAATGACTAGACTGCCTGGGAAGCGGACACCTGGGGTCAATCATAAGGTGAGTTTCACTCCTCCTGCTATGGGACGGTAAAGCTCCCTTCGTGTAGACCACAACGTTCTGAAGACCACCCAGTGGTTAATGATAAAGATCCAGCATTCTACAAGTCCATCACACCAATAGGTTCATAATGGGATTAAATCCAAGCTACCAGTTTCTGGACTACAACTAATGTCCAAGCTGAAATGGGGATAAAACTGACACTCACTGCTGGACTACAACTTATGTCCAAGTTGAAATGGGGATAAAACTGACACTCACTGCTGGACTACAACTAATGTCCAAGCTGAAATGGGGATAAAACTGACACTCACTGCTGGACTACAACTTATGTCCAAGTTGAAATGGGGATAAAACTGACACTCACTGCTGGACTACAACTAATGTCCAAGCTGAAATGGGGATAACGACTCTTCACCCTCTCTTCTGAATAACCCACAGCTATCAATGGCCTGAGGTCGACCAGTTCTGTGAAACACCAGCACTTCGGATTCCAGAACAAGGGGGGAGTTCCATGGGGACACAGTATTAAACTTCCATGGGCCTGTTTGAGACAAACTGAAGTCAGGAGGTTCTGTAAATAATAACGCATCATTTTCCTGCACGTGAGGGCAGTGTATGGTAGACCACTCCTGGGTTCATGATCATAAAACAGATCATCTCAGTTGACTCTGTACAAGCATACATTGAAGAATTAGGCTGGTCAATCAGCCTATAGATTCTGTGTAGGTCCCTAGAGTTCTCTCAGAAGTCAAGGTTCGAGTCCGGGACTCCCGGTTGGGTGTCTTGAATAAAAAGGCCTCTCCACCATTCCCTTCCTCTGTTGATACAAACAAACAAAAAGACTTTGCTATACATTCGTATGAATATCAATTGTCATTATCAAAAAACATAAAGGGAAATTCAGGGAAATGGGGAGGAGAAAGGAAGGTGATGCTCAGGCACCAATCCCCTCATATTGGTGATGGAGTGTATTCCACTCAGATGGCAGTGGGTGATAGTTTCAATATTCACCCCATATTTGTGATAGACTCTGAGATCTCTTGCTGAGTTGGGGACATCATTACACAATCAACAGCATGATACTGTATATATAGAATTCTCACCAGACTCAGACCACAAGAGACTTGGGCCTTCTATGACAGACATCACAAGGCACTCTTCATGAGGCAGGCAGCATAAGACTGCATGATGAGACAGATACCCTGAGACAAGTATCATGAGGTAGACTTCATGAGACAGACCTGCTGAATAAACATCATGAGGCAGATATGAGACAGATTTGAGACAGGCATACTTTACAACTGCAATAGGCAATATGTAATATAATGTGACAAATGGCAAATCTACATTGAATAAACCCATGGGTGATACTAAGTTACATGGATGTATCATCCCATCCACACTCACACTGCACTGCCAATCCTCCCCTCTCTCAGCCTAGACTCAATTCACAAGTGCTATCTTACATCACCAACACATCATTCGCTCCATCCCTACTGGGTAACATTACTATATTTTCCACAGCAGGTGAGGCAATGATCATAATCAGTATTCACATGTGAAACAATACACACACGAAAAACATGTTATTCTCCCTGAATCATTACCTGAGCCACCAGATATATATCAACAAACATAGCCAAGGTTCAAACATATACTGTCCATTACTGAACGCAGTTCGAAAACCAATCAATGTTGCAAAGGAACAATTGCCTCATTCAGAGATAAAGTGCATTCAAGGCAAATCCCTAAGAGGGCCTTTGGCAATTCTCATGATCGAAAAATAGCCACCAGTTACTCACTGGAATAGTGTTGTTCTGGCGGAAAAGCGTGTCCTGCAAACATATTAATATAATAAGGCGTCTTTCTTTTCAGTGGCATCACTGGGGTTGGTGTCACCCAGTGCGGTAAACTCTTGGTGTCACCCCTCTAGACTTTCACCATGGTCTTCTTCCGAGTGTTCCTGTACCATATATAATCGCATATAGTAATGTTTGTAAAATAAGTCAAAAAGTTAATAAGGACATAAGAAAGAAAACAAATTGAACAATATAACTTCAATACTTCAGGTAAAACATAAATAAAGAACTTCGACAAACTCGGACAAAGTTAAATTTTCGTTATTTAACATTAAAATTTCTAAAATTAACAATGAACGGTTATAAAACCCGACTAGACAGAGCTATGTCTGCTTTGTCAAATTTGCAATTTTTTTTTATTTTGGTGTCACCCATTGGTGGTGTCACCCGGTGCGGCCCGCACCCCCCGCACCCCCCTAGTGACGCCCCTGTTTCTTTTAATTGGAGATGGTACTCATAAAACACACATCTCACTCCTTCAAACTGTCGCAGCATTTACAGGGAAAAGATTACATGTTACATCACACATTCTGACCACAGAGGTGATAAGACGTAGACTCTCAATATGATTACTACAGTCAATCAAGAGTGTGCGATGATATGCACTCGCAGGGAAGTTCTATGGAGCATAATAATGCAGTTAGGCTCTGAGAGTGATATACAGACATCAGGCATACCGCAGAATTTCCATAGCATATGAATGATAGGCACAGTCATGAAGTATCAGTGGTTTACACACGCCAGCCTGACAGGAATCACATTCAGCAAAAACCTTTCAATGAAGCATTCATTTAATTTTTACATTTCTCATACGGTACTCATACCAATACCCTGTTATTCTTCTATTTCACTAGGCATAGCCACAACATTTTAAAAATGATTTAAGGCGTACCTGAGACAGAGGAAATTAATTAGGGCGGAAAATAGCACCACATCTTGTAAACACGACCTGTCCGGATGGATTCAAAACCTACAACTCTTAGGCTATGGGTCCTGCCTGGCCCAGATAGAGCGTTCCTAGCCCATAATTAACCAATTTTACATACTCTTCCCCGTTCTCGAACATTCCGTATAAAAATAACTCTGCTATCAGGAGGGACTCCGTTGATAATTATAAAGTATTTGAGAAATGTATTAGGGACTGGGAATGTGGATGAATGCGACGTTATGTCACAACCAGTAACTAATCAACTACAGACATTCATTCACTGATGTCTGCCTAGAAATAATATGTATGTCCTTTGAAGGACACTACAATCAACCTCAGGTTGATTCTCTGGACAATTTTACGTTAAGTAGTTATTGGATTGGTATGGGTGCCGGTCGTTAAGAAGGCAATGGCAAACTACTGAACGTAAACTTGCCAAGAGTTCACAACGGCAAAAAATGCTGGTGTTGACTGCGACGTCCTGTAAAGAATATGTAACTAACTTGTTTTAGTTATTGGATTCCCTGGTTCGTATTCTCGGTAACATATGGATTTTTTTTAAATGTCGGGGACAAAAAGAAAACCCTAGATACTCTAAGTCAGGGGTGGTCAAACTACTGCCCGCGGGCCGAATGCGGCCCGCCAAGTGATTTTATGCGGCCCGCGAGGGCATTTAGAAATAAAATTTTTGAATTCGTTGTTAAGTTATTTTGTTGAATTTTACAGAATTTCATGTACCGTTATGATGAGTGTCAATAACAAACGTAAGATTGAAGATGAATGCCGTGTTTTAATGATGAATAGACAACTAAGTACTGTTTTATAAAAGTTGGTAGCAAATCAGTTTGTTTGTTGTGTCGGAGTCAGTGGCTGTCTTCAAGGAGTACAATTTAAAAAGACATCAAACAAAACATTCCGATTTCGGATACAATTTAACGACCGAAGAGAAGGAAAGGAAATGCCTTGAGTTGGTGAAAAATTTGGAGAAACAGCAAACTGTTTTCACTAATAAGTCTTCAATTCAAGATACTGCAACTGAAGCTAGTCTTGTGCTGTCACACAGAATTGTAAAACAGAACAAGGCATTTTCTGATGGCGAGTTCATCAAGGAATGTTTGCTAGATGCAGCAAACATTATGTGTCCAGAACAAACAAAAAAAAAAGATTTGACAACATTACTTTATCAATGAGAACTGTGGTCAGACGTGTTGACAAGATCAGTGACAATTTGATGCATAAACTTCAAGATGCAAGTAAACAATTTTTGTGGTACTCTCTTGCATTGGATGAGAGTACCGATGTACATGATACTGCCCAATTATTGATATTTATACGTGGAATAAACACTTCTTTCACACTCACTGAAGAGTTACTGAGTGTTGAGTCACTCAAAGACACAACCACATGCCATGATATATTTAATGCTGTTACTAACTGTATTGAAAGAACTGGGTTGGTTTGGAACAAGATGGCAAGTGGTACAACTGACGGAGCTCGTGCTTTGACTGGAAAAAAATGTAGGTCTGGTAAAGTTGATAAGTGATAAGATTAAAGCAGAATATTCAGACCACACATTATTACCACTTCACTGTGTGATTCATCAAGAAAGTCTGTGTAAAACTGCTTTGAATATCAAGCATGTTATTGACCCAGTTGTCAGTGTCATCAACCTCATCAGATCAAGAGGACTTAATCACAGACAGTTCAAGTCATTACTTGACGATTTGGAAAATGAACATTCCGATGTTCTGAACCACAAGGATGTTCGATGGCTGAGTCTCGGCAAGGTGTTGAGGCGAGTGTGGGAACTAAGAGAAGAAATAGTGATGTTCCTAGAGATGAAGGGCATTGCATGTGACTTTAATACTAACATTGTCAATAAAGAGTGACATTTAAACTTTATGTTTGCCATTGAAATTATGGAAAAGCTAAATGAATTGAATGCCAAACTTCAGGGCAATGGTGTGTTTGCACATGAATTGTATGTATATGTAAAATCATTTCAGGCAAAACTCTCACTGTTCTCTAGACAAGCATGTGAAAAAATATTTTGTCACTTCCCTTTGCTAAAACAAGAAACCATTTCTGGTGAAATAACTGAAAATACAAAGCCCAATTAGATGCATTGATTGAAGAATTTGGATGGAGATTCCAAGATTTCAAGAAATTAGAGCCATAGTTCAATATTCTCAGTTCACCTTTTAGTGCAGAAGCTGATACAGCCACAGAGGACATACATTTCGAGCTGCTTGACTTACAAGCAGATCATGACCTGAAAGAGAAATTCAAGACAGATGGTTTGCTGGATTTCTATGGATCTTTATCACAAGAATCATTTCCCAACTTGAAAAACTTTGCAGCTAAACTTTTATCATTATTTGGATCAACATACATTTGCGAACAAGCATTCTCTTGCTTGAAGATCAACAAATCTAAGAATAGGTCTTTATTGTCGGACTGCAACTTGTATGCTGTCATGCGAATTTCAACAACTAAACTTGCTCCAGATTTCAAGAATATTGTCAAAAATTGCAAGCAGTTACATACATTTCATTAGAAATCAACAACTGTAGTGACAATGTAGTCGCTGTGTATCTAAATTAAAGCCATTGATAGATAATAAAGAATATTTGTTATAATAACAAGTTGTAAAATCGTGGTAACAAATTAGTTAAAGTTTTTGTCCATATTGTCAAATATAATGTATAAGTGAATAAGTAAAATAAAATTGCAATAATTAGTTATTTATACTGCTTAATGACGTATGAATAATTAATAATTACTTATTGTTATAGGTTGCTGTAAAAAAAATGGATATATATATATCATCATCATCATCATCTTCCACTTCTGCCATCAAGCGTCGTGGGGAGGAGAATATATATATATGCGGCCCGCCAATAGCTTTACATTTGTCAATGCGACCCTCCGCACGACAAGTTTGCCCACCCCTGCTCTAGGTAGTCGATGACAGTTTGAAAGTTATTGGATTTAAATTCTTCTTCTGATAGATTCGCTGGATCTTTCTTTTCTCCGGGACACTATGATGTGGTTGGAAATTAACAGGCGGATCGATTGATCATCGAGGCGTGGTTTGATGCATGATAAGGCAGATGTGGTCAACGCCTTTTGGGAGCGCGTGGATATGCAGACGAACAAATAGACTTTCATGGCATAGAGAGAATACGGAAGCAGGGGGTGGTCAGAGGATCTGATAGACTAGACAGTCGTCACTAAGAGGTAAAGCAAGACGGACATATTATCAGATTGTAATGGGCACCATTAGTTTTGGAACTCTCCGCTTGCTGTTGAAGATGATGACTGAGCGCTTATGGGAATGCCCCGAGTGCAATTATGTATGTTTTTGACTAACTCAGCACAACTCAACTCCTCTTATAGACGGCAAGCCGTGTGGTATTGATGATCATGTCTGTCCACAGCTACTTTCTCTTGTGTTATGAATCATTTCTCATTCTACCGATGCTCCTCCATGCCATGATATCAAACTGTCCAGTATCTTCTTTCTTGGTTTCCCCTTGCCTCTTTCCCCCTCCAGCCTTCCTGTTTGGGACGACATGCTCCGGCTGTCCCCTTCTCATGACATACCTAATGGATGTGGACTGTCTTCTTCTGATGCGACTAACTAGTTTTCTGTGTGAGTCAACTTCGTTCAAGATATCTTCATTGGTCTTTCTGTCCGTTCAGTGTTCTCATCATTCTTCCCTAAAATCACATCTCCGCAGCTTCTACATAATTCCTTCTGTCTGCTAATTGTCCATGATTCCCTTCCGCACATCAGGACTGGATCAATAGAACTCTTATAATATCTTCTCTTGGCCTTAATTGGTGAAGATAAATTGCAAAGTATATTCATCACCTTATGAAATCCTGCCTTTGCTATGGCTATTCTGAATTTATAGGACTAAAATAATAAGACAAAAACACAGAAGTAGGGAAATAGCGAGATATTCCAGCAAATCAAGATAATGTTGGTTTAGCACTAAAGAATGTTTTCGTTCCATCCATCCATCATGTGCCATGCCGATAGGCGTGGGCGGTCATGTTTTGCCATTTCCTCGATCACTAGAGTTTTGGATCAGCTCCGTGTTTCTGTCTCAACCATGCCACGTGGCCAAGCCATCCAGGTATTTACTTCTCGGTCTTCCCCTTGGTCTCTTCCCTTCAATCTTGCCAGTTGTCACCAAGTTCTTCAAATCATTTCTTCTCATAACATGCCAAAAAAATTGTGACTGTCTACGTCTAATGTCTCTAATCAGTTTACGATTTTCATTTGTTTCTTGAAGGACTTTTTCATTGGTTTTTCTGTCTGTCCATAGTATTATTTGCATTTTCCTCAGAAACCACATTTCCACAGCCATCAGCTGTTTTTCATCTTGTCTGCTCATTGTCCACGCTTCACGTCCATACATAAGTACAGGTTCTATGTAGCACTTCAACACTCTTTTTCTTGTTTCAAATGATATCTTTTTATTGGTCAGTATGTTTTTCATCTTGCAAAAGGCTACCTTCGCAATGGCAATGTTTGTTCTAATCTCTTCAAGGCATTTCCCATCAGATAACATGACTGTTCTGAGATAATTGTTCCGATTCACGTGTTTAAGAATATTCCCATTTACTTGTGTATTACATTGTGGTATAAGCATGCATAGGGAAGAGGCACAGATGTTGAGAATAAGTCAAGCAAATGAACATCTGACCTATTTTAGTTTAGATTATTCTAGTTTAGTTTAGTTTATTCTAGTTTAGTTTAGTCGACGGATCAACATCACGGCACACGGGTGTAACCCATAAGTGCTCTGTTCTATCCTAACTCAAGCCTGAGTCCGGAGAATCTAAGCTCAGTGCACGAACTCCCTAGCACCGGCGAGGATACTGAAGAACTTTGGGTAGATTTTTAAATCGAAATTTAGCCCGGGTAGCGCTGTTAGGCTACCCTTTTTCGATTTCCAACTGCCAAGGGAAGTTTTACATCCGCAACAATACACACGGGCGTCCGATTTCACTACCCAGAGACCAGGGCAAATTTTGTTACTAGAAGTCCAGGTGAACAAATCCCGGCCCTCGCCGGGGCTTGAACCCGGGACCTCCAGCACTCGAGGCGGACATCATACCTCGAGACCACTCAGCCCCCTAAACCTGCTCTTCCTTTGTGAAACAGCATTTCTTGGCCTGGTATGTTACACATACTGAGGTAGTAATGTAGGACAAAGATGGTGGAACAGAGTCATATTTTAAAATAAAAAGGCAGGATGCGCTTTCATTGACAAGGATATGTGTGGAATACAAAAGAGACCAGGAATATCCCTTAATAGCGACCATGCTTCTCCACATCAGGAGATCTCCAACGGGATGTGTAAATTCGTGTGTTCATTCCTTCCGTTCCATGACAGAAAACTGTCAAGGATTTTCTCACGCTGCCTTCCTCTATCTCTCTTTCCACAAATCTTTCCGGTTGTCACAATATGTTGTTTTTGTCTTCTCATAATGTGGCCAAAACATGATGACTGTCTCTTTCTGAGACATGCTTGTTATAAGTTGTCTTTGCGATTTAAACTTCTCAAAATGTCCAAATTATTTATTACTATCTGTTAGACGATCGGTGCTATGGCGTATGTACCATGAACGCGTTTCACAATTCCCAGACACACCGAGTCCAGGGATCAAATTCAGTTGCAGACAATTCCCAGACACACCGAGTCCAGGGATCACACTCAGCTGCAGACAATTCCCAGACACACCGAGTCCAGGGATCAAACTCAGCTGCAGACAATTCCAAGACACACCGAGTCCAGGGATCAAACTCAGCTGCAGACAATTCCCAGACACACCGAGTCCAGGGATCAAACTCAGCTGCAGACAATTCCCAGACACACCGAGTCCAGGGATCAAACTCAGCTGCAGACAATTCACAGACACACCGAGTCCAGGGATCAAACTCAGCTGCAGACAATTCCCAGACACACCGAGTCCAGGGATCAAACTCAGCTGCAGACAATCCCCAGACACACCGAGTCGAGGGATCAAACTCAGCTGCAGACGATTCCCAGACACACCGAGTCCAGGGATCAAACCCAGCTGAAGACAATTCCCAGACACACCGAGTCCAGGGATCACACTCAGCTGCAGACAATTCCCAGACACACCGAGTCCAGGGATCACACTCAGCTGCAGACAATTCCCAGACACACCGAGTCCAGGGATCACACTCAGCTGCAGACAATTCCCAGACACACGGAGTCCAGGGATCATACTCAGCTGCAGACAATTCCCAGACACGCCGAGTCCAGGGATCAAACTCAGCTGCAGACGATTTGAAAGCACACCGCCTTTTATAGATTTCAATGTCGTCAGCATCGGTCGTTAGAAAGTAATGACAAACTACTGAACTTAAAAATTGTCTAGTAAATAACAAGAGTCAAAAAGTGTTGGGGTTCTTTGAGACGTCCTGCAAAGGCAGTGCAATTTTTTTTATTTTTTTTTTATTTTTATTAACGCATTAAACGAGATAGTCAATTCACCATGAATCCATTTCGGTCTTTGGTCACAGAGAGGTTCATCTTCAGGGCCCAGACTAAGAATGGTCCACTTTCATAACCCAGCCAGATTGAACTTGGAGATCGTCACTTGTTCCAGGCTTTGACCGTGGGCCGCGCACTATCACACGCGCGTTGCTCGGTCTAATCACCCGAACCCAACACGGCACATGGCATCAGGGGTGTGACACAGATGTTGGCGTTGTGTGGGACAAACACTGAAGAAACCAGATACTAATTATAACTCATCATCATCATGTGCCATGTCGAGAAGTGTTGGCTGTCATGTTTCTTCATCTCACACAAGTCGTGGATCAGCTCTGTGTTTTTGTCTCAATTGTGCCGTGTTTCCAAACCATCTAGATATTTACCCCTCTGTCTTCCCTTTATTCTTTTGCCGTAAATTTTGCCAGGTGTCACCAAGTTCTTCAGTTACTCTCATAACGTAGTCGAAAACTCTTGACTGTCTACACCTAATTTCTCTAATTAATTTGCGATGTTCACTTGCTTCTTGTTGGACTTGCTCATTGATTTTTCTGTCAGTCCATGCTAGTCTTTGCATTCTCCTTAGAAACCAAATGTCCACTGCCATTATATGTTTCTCAGCTTGTTTGCTCATTGTCCCCGTTTTACATGGACATTACAGTAAAGGTTCTATGTATCACCTCAACACACTTGCTCTTGTTGCAACTGAAATCATATCAATAGTCAGTATGTTCTCCGTCTTGAAAAAGGCTACCTTTGCCACATCGATTCTTGTTGTCATCTCTTCAAGGCATCATACATAATGTGTTATGACTTTACGCACCTGATTAAGAATATACCCATTTACCCGCATACTACTTTGTGGTATTTCTTTGTTTCTTAATCTCATTCATATTACAATTTAATCCGGGACGCAGAGGTGTTTTCAAGGCACCAGGGCTGAGTTATATACTGGCCAAGACCTATTGACGCGTCCTCGTCGAGCGTCCTGGGCAACAGGTCCCTTCAGGGTCCTGGCTAAAGTCAGTAGGATCGCCGATTCCTCCGAAGTCGGAGAGTGTCTGCCTGTACGGCGAGGAACCACCAGTCTGCACACCAATGAGCCAGACATGGGACAACGGATACTCACGCAAACCTCAGGTCCTGTATGACATCACACTGATGTTGGACAACAGGATGCCTTCATCCGACATACAGGACTTCGCGTTGGAGCTCAAGCCAACGAACACAAGCAAGCAAGCAAGCACAATTTAATCCTAAATCTAGTTGCTCACTGAGTTTAATAACCGCATTTACTAGATGTTTTAGATCTTATTCGTTGTCTGCATTCAATAGTGCATCAACTTTATATCGATTGTATAGGTGTCATGACCCCCAATTACAATTCTTCTCATATCTTCTACATTTTTAGCCACTTCAAATAATATTCCCCCTTAATTTCTGCGAGAATTCTAATTTCACGATGACATAAACCTACCAGCTTTGAATTAAATCACACACAAAGTAACAAGAATTAAACCAAATAACTTTGCATCAAATAAAAGACATGCAAAGGAGAATGAGAAATGCCCGCCTGCTATCGATCTTGTCGGTCCATGTTCTGTCTGTAGAAACTAAACAAACTCAAGGGCTTCATGTTGTGAATTTGCCAGTCTGTCCTTTTCTGTCTAAGATCTGTTCTGCACACTTCTATAACCTGGCCGGACGGATCATGATTTGAACCCTGTCGTGTTGCCAATTTCTTCATGTTGATTGAGAAGCTGAAATTTTAAAGAATCCTTTGGTTAACAAAAGAGATTAGGAGAAAAAAATCTGGCTAATTAGTCTGTCTGTGAAGATGAATGGGGTGATTAAGAAGAAGAAGGGGAAAAAAAAAGAAACCCAAAGTCGGGATGAAATAAACTCAAATAAATTGCAAAGAAACGAACAGTACAATGTCAGAGAATGAACAAGAGATTGTCACGGAGAACAAACAAGGAAAGAAAACGGGCAAGGGAATTAGCTTTCCTTGCGTGTTTATGGTAATTCAGTTGGATGTGAGCTTAATCAAAATCAAAAACACAGATTCTAAATAACTAAAGCAATCATTACTCTACGGGGAAGAATTATTCGTCCAAATGACAACAGTTTGGCTGCTCAGTTGTTTGAATGTTTTTCTGTCTAAAGCAGCGTGTGTCTGCAGACCAACTCTATGGAGTATTCATTTGATCAATATGGAAATAAAAACATAAATAAATGTTTGTTTTAATGAGTCAATATTGGTTTCATATTTCATTAACTCTGTAGGATGATTGGGGAGGGGGGGGGGAATAAAGATTTAGACAAACGAACATTGTTAAATATTTGCTATTTATAAGCCTTTTCTGGGGACGAAAGATGATACAACGTCTAGTAGAAAATAATCATCAAGTTATATTAGAGAAGATGTCTGGCAGAAATTAATCATCAAGTCGTAGAAGAGGAAATGCCTGGTAGAACATAATCATCAAGGCATAGAAGCGGCGAATATCTGGTAGACAAAAAATCAACGTGTCAATGAAGGGAGATGTCTGGTATAAAATAATCGCCCAAGTCACATAAGAGGAGATGTCTGAAAGAAGATAATCATCAAGGCATATAAAAGGAGATGTCTGATAGAAAATAACCACTAAGTCATATAAGAGGAGACGTCTGGTAGAAAAAAAAACCACCAACTCATAGAAAGGAGATGTCTGTTAGAAAATAATCATCAAGTCATATAAGAGGAAATGTCTGGTAGAAAACAATCATCACGTCCTAGAAAGAAGATGTCTGGTAGAAAATAATCATCCATGTTTATTAGAGAAGATGTCTGTTAGAAAATAATCAAGTCATCGGAGGGACAAGTCTGGTAGAAGATAGAGAAAATAATCATCACGTCATAGAAGCGAGAAGTCTAGTAGAAAATAATCATCAAGTAACAGAAGGGAGAAGTCTGAGATCAATGGTAGCATAATGGCTAGATACCCGCATGCCGGCCCGGTGGTGATAGGTTCGATTCAAATAAAGGCACATAGGAATAGTTGTCAAAGTAATACCCAGCCTGAAGTGGGCACCAAGAAATGTCTATGGAAGTGAAGGCGGCAGCCGTGATACTGATCACATCACTCCTAGCGCGCTGATTACTCTATACAAATATGTGTCTAGCACCGTATGTTTAGTGCTCCTAAAGTGTTTAAAAGGAAACTTTATCGTCACTTTACTGACACAGAAGAGAACACGAGATTACAATGTTGTGCGGCGTAGTTCCTGTTCTTGCCGACCCAAACCGACCATGAACGCTACTGTTGTCGGTAGAACATCATTGGTATGTAGGTCGTGGTCAACACCTGTGCATTTTTTCACAACCTAGTGGTAATGAGAAACGTAAAATTCACGGGAAAGTAATATCTTCTTCCTCTTATAACCCATGTCTTGTGGCGTTGATAATCATGTCTGTCCACACTGTTTGTCTCGTTTGCTGCCAGTCATTTCTGATTCTGATATTCTCCCATTAAAATAGTCGGAAGATTGTTACATGTTCTTTTCAGTTCGGTTGGTAAAATGAATCATTATTCTAGTTGCTTGCTTGCTTGCTTGTGTTCATTGGCTTGAGCTCCAACGCGAAGTCCTGTATGTCGGATGAGGGAATCCTGTTGTCCAACATTAGTGTGATGTCATACAAGACCTGAGGTTTGCGTGAGTATCCGTTGTCCCATGTCTGGCTTATTGGTGTGCAGACTGGTGGTTCCTTCCTTGCCGTACAGGCAGACACTCTCCGACTTCGGAGGAATCGGCGATCCTACTGACTTTAGCCAGGACCCCGAAGGGACCTGTTACCCAGGACGCTCGACGAGGACGCGTCAATAGGTCTTGCCCAGTATATAACCCGGCCCTGGTGCCTTGGAAACACCTCTGCGTCCCTTCATTCTAGTGACCTGGATGCTCTGATTTCCAAGAGCTTCTTAAAAATCTTCCTTTCTCATCGAAGTTTGTGAACTGTGCCTGTCATTACTATTTTTTCTTAACCATTGTGAGGAGTGGAGTCTTCGTGTAGCAGGTCCTTCGCAGAACCTCGCTCTCATTACAGATTGTCGAAAAGCCTTTCCATCTCTTGCCATTTCTCCTGTCTCATGCACACTCATGTTAAAAGCGTCTGCAATGTCCCAAGTCCATCTTCTACTGGTTGACATTTGCCTCTTCTCAAGGAACAACGCGTGCTTATATTGTTCTTTGCAAGCCACTGTAACGTTTGACATGGTCAAAATATTTCACTTTCTAATATAAGAGCGTAATCTTGCCTAGTACATCAACAGCAACTGAAAAATTCTGGTGTTGACTGCAACCTCCTGTAAGGGATATGATATATATATATATATATATATATATATATATATATATATATATATATATATATATATATATATATATATATATATATATATATATATAAGATGCATGATATTGTTTATCAGTCAGTGTTCTTCCATATTCAAATCTTATAGAATTTCAGTATTTTTTTTTCTTCTTGGACCATAATATTCCAAGAACTATTCTGTTATTGGTCATCTGATCACATTATTACAGTTCCCGAGACACGATGCTGTGTATGAACCCATTTTGTTGAATGTTCAGGTCTTGTAGATCGCCTGTCTTGTTTCGAGCGCACAGTTCTACACAGGGCAGACTTATAGACGGAGGGTACAGATGCTGAATAACCGAAAGGCGTCTGGGTAGGCTCATGTCTGCTTATATATCATGTCTCGGAAACTAAAATACTTTCACCATATTAAATATTACACTGGCCTGGATAGAGCAGTCATGGAAGGCCTGGTTCTGGTAGAGGAATATCCCTGTGTGTGTGTGATCGCGCATGCGTGCGAGCGTGTATTTAGTTACATGTTCGTATTTCGTGTTCTCAATGTTAGCGATGTCAAATAATATTCACCGTTAAAATAACGAGAATTCTAATATCGCGATCACGTAAACCTTTCAGCTTGGAATTTAATCACACAAAAAGTCAGAAGAATTAAACCGAATATCTTTGCATCACATAAAAGACACGCAAATGAGAATGAGAAATGCCCGCCTGCTATCGATCTTGTCAGTCCATGTTCTGTCTGTAGAAACCAACCAGACTCAAGGGCTTCATGTTGTGAATTTGCCAGTCTGTCCTTTTCTGTCTAAGATCTGTTCTGCACACTTCTATAACCTGGTCGGACAGATCTGATTTGATCTCCGTCGTGTTGCCAATTTGTTCATGTTGATTGAGAAGCTTAAATTTTAAAGCATCCTTTGGTTAACAAAAGAGATGAGGCAAAAAAAAAAAACTGGCTAATTAGTCTGTCTGTGAAGATGAATGTGGTGATTAAGAGGGAGAAGGAATAAAGACAAGAAAACCAAAGTCGCGATGAAATAAACCCAAATAAATTGCATAGTAAGAGACAGTACAATGCCGGAAAATGAAAAAGAGATTGCCACGAGGAGCCAAATAAGGAAATAAAACCGGAGGGAATTAGCTTTCGTTGCGTGTTTATTGTAATGCAGTTGGATAGGAGAGCTTAATCGAAATCAAAAACACAGATTCTAAATAACTAAAGAAACCATTACTCTACAGGGAATAATTACCCGTCCAAATGACAATAATTTGGCTGTTCAGCCGTTTACTTGTTTTTCTGTGCAAAGCAGTGTGTGTCTCCAGACCAACTCTATTGATTAGGCTGTTTTCATTTTTTTAAATATCAAGATGGAAATAAGAATATGAATAAATGGTTCTTTTTAATGACTTAGTATCTGTTATATATTTCATTAACGCTATTGATTGGGGAATGAAGATTTCAATAAACAAACATTGTTAAATATTTTATATTCAGAAGCTTTTTTCTATGTCAGGTCTTAGTCAGCTATGTTTGAGCTACCGTATGACAGTAGACAGTACTACCTGTTTTCTGTTAGCGATGAATGTTGGACTGCTTTCATCAAACCCAACACCCAACTTGGTGCCAACGGCTTTAGGCGGAGAAGTGAAATTGGGAGGGGTACAAGCCTTATCCTAGTGCGAGGAAATGCAACCTAAAGACTAAATATCATTACAGGGCAGACCAGACCCTAAGTCTTTGTCGGCAGCTGGTCTAAGATGGAAGCTTCGACTAATGGACAGTTAGAGCATTGCATTGCTGGTCTGGCAGCTTCTACGGATTATCTTGTTCCAGATGTATTGGTGTTACCTTTCCTCTGGAGTAAACTAAGCTGGCTGAGAGAGGGATCATGCTGTATGTTCAACACATGGTCTCTAATTTCAGCCCAGGCTTTGGGCTATGGAGAAATAAAACTCCATTTTACAGACTACCGCCTATCAAGACGGCAAGCTGCCAGCGAGTCAGCCAATCAGGTTTGATATGGCGATTGTTAAAGATGTATGTGGCACATATTGTTGGCTATTGTTGGTGACGTTTCTTGTTGGGTTTGTCTGATAAATGTTGGAGGTTTCTGGTGCAAGTTTTCTCTGGCGAATGTTGGAGATGTCAGTTGTTAGGCTTTTCTGACGGATGCTGGAACTGTCTGTAGCAAGTTTTCTCTGACGAATGTTGGTGATGTCAGTTGTTGGGCTTTTCTGATGGATGCTGGAATTGTCTGTAGCAAGTTTTCTCTGGCGAATGTTGGAGATGTCAGTTGTTGGGCTTCTCTGGCGGATGCTGGAACTGTCTGTAGCAAGTTTTCTCTGGCGAATGTTGGTGATGTCAGTTGTTGGGCTTCTCTGGCGGATGCTGGAATTGTCTGTAGCAAGTTTTCTCTGGCTAATGTTGGAGATGTCAGTTGTTGGGCTTCTCTGGCGGATGCTGGAATTGTCTGTAGCAAGTTTTCTCTGGCGAATGTTGGAGATGTCAGTTGTTGGGCTTCTCTGGCGGATGCTGAATTGTCTGTAGCAAGTTTTCTCTGGCTAATGTTGGAGATGTCAGTTGTTGGGCTTCTCTGGCGGATGCTTTAATTGTCTGTAGCAAGTTTTCTCTGGCTAATGTTGGAGATGTCAGTTGTTGGGCTTTTCTGACGGATGCTGGAATTGTCTGTAGCAAGTTTTCTCTGGCTAATGTTGGAGATGTCAGTTGTTGGGCTTCTCTGGCGGATGCTGAATTGTCTGTAGCAAGTTTTCTCTGGCTAATGTTGGAGATGTCAGTTGTTGGGCTTTTCTGATGGATGCTGGAATTGTCTGTAGCAAGTTTTCTCTGGCGAATGTTGGAGATGTCAGTTGTTGGGCTTCTCTGGCGGATGCTGGAACTGTCTGTAGCAAGTTTTCTCTGGCGAATGTTGGTGATGTCAGTTGTTGGGCTTCTCTGGCGGATGCTGGAATTGTCTGTAGCAAGTTTTCTCTGGCTAATGTTGGAGATGTCAGTTGTTGGGCTTCTCTGGCGGATGCTGGAATTGTCTGTAGCAAGTTTTCTCTGGCGAATGTTGGAGATGTCAGTTGTTGGGCTTCTCTGGCGGATGCTGAATTGTCTGTAGCAAGTTTTCTCTGGCTAATGTTGGAGATGTCAGTTGTTGGGCTTCTCTGGCGGATGCTTTAATTGTCTGTAGCAAGTTTTCTCTGGCTAATGTTGGAGATGTCAGTTGTTGGGCTTTTCTGACGGATGCTGGAATTGTCTGTAGCAAGTTTTCTCTGGCTAATGTTGGAGATGTCAGTTGTTGGGCTTCTCTGGCGGATGCTGAATTGTCTGTAGCAAGTTTTCTCTGGCTAATGTTGGAGATGTCAGTTGTTGGGCTTTTCTGACGGATGCTGGAATTGTCTGTAGCAAGTTTTCTCTGGCGAATGTTGGAGATGTCAGTTGTTGGGCTTTTCTGACGGATGCTGGAACTGTCTGTAGCAAGTTTTCTCTGGCGAATGTTGGTGATGTCAGTTGTTGGGCTTTTCTGACGGATGCTGGAATTGTCTGTAGCAAGTTTTCTCTGGCGAATGTTGGTGATGTCAGTTGTTGGGCTTTTTTGACGGATGCTGGAATTGTCTGTAGCAAGTTTTCTCTGGCGAATGTTGGTGATGTCAGTTGTTGGGCTTTTCTTACGGATACTAGAAATGTCTGTAACAAGTTTTCTCTGGCGAATGTTGGTGATGTCAGTTGTTGGTCTTTTCTGGCGGATGCTGGAATTGTCTGTAACAAGTTTTATCTGGCGAATGTTGGTGATGTCAGTTGTTGGGCTTTTCTGATGGATGCTGGAATTGTCTGTAGCAAGTTTTCTCTGGCGAATGTTGGCGATGTCAGTTGTTGGGCTCTTCTGACGGATGCTGGAATTGTCTGTAGCAAGTTTTCTCTGGCTAATGTTGGTGATGTCAGTTGTTGGGCTTTTCTGACGGATTCTGGAAATGTCTGTAACAAGTTTTCTCTGACGAATGTTGGAGATGTCTGTAGCATGTTTCATCTGGTATTGGTGATGATTACTAGCAGTTTGTGGCGAGGAGAACTCAGTAATGTTGGGTGGGTGAATAATGAACAAATAAAAACAAAAAACAAAATAAAAAAAAACAAAGAAAAATTATTTTAAAACAACCGAGAACTAGACAGGCAGATAATTTACTTTTTCTTGGACACATCAAAGAGCTTAACAATCTGCCGATAACGACAATGGAGGGAAATGTTAAAGATAGAAGAACTAGATGGCTTGAGAAATCTAAATGAATAACGAAAATCCAGATATTGTCGGAATACAGAATAGCAGAAGTCACATATAATCAATCCGATGCTGTCTCAACAATAATGGTTGACTCTAATGGATCTTCATCATTCTCTGTCTCTCGCCTGGTTGGCAACTCTGCATTTCATCATCTCTTTAGATTATCTTCCCTATTATACCGGTGTCTCTTCTTTCTGGTCTGCCTTCGACTTTTCCATCAAGTATGGTTTCTATAAGAGTCTTATGTCTTTTAATTTGGCCGAAATATTTAACTTGTCTCTTTTTTTTTTAATTTCTATCATCAGCTGTCTTTTCATTTCCGGCCTTTCAGTTTTGCTGTACAAAATAACAAGGAAAGAATTATTTTATACTCGTTCAGGTGTATTAGGTTTGACTAAAACAAAAAGTAACGCTTTGAGATGTAATGGGTTTGTCTAAAACAAAAAGTAACGCTTTGAGATGTATTGGGTTTGGATATAATAAAAACTAACAATTTGATGTGTATTACGACGGCATACCGCTGGCTGGAAGACAACCTACATACGCGTGTCGTGACTATAACGGACTCACAAGGTACCATGAGAAAGGTGACGACATGCATGCTTCGGACACAGTGGCAGACTTTCATTCAACAATACAAAAGCGTCTTTGGATTTTTTCCACAGGACATGCTGGTGTGGTCAAAAACGAGCAGAGGGACAGATTGGCTGGGTCTGCATCGCTGGGTGGTGTATTGGTAATCGGGACCCTTTGAGATCGTGTGTATAGCGCAGAAGAACAAATATCTCATCACGGCCTGGAGAGAATGCTGCAGGGAGTGACAAGAAAGTCTGACCAACACTCAAAACTCCGAGGAAAGACCAGACGGACACATAATCGTACCATCAGTATTGGGACTCTTCGCTGGCTGTTGCAGAAGAGGACGAAGCTGACATGGAAATATCGCGAGTCCTGTGATGTCGGTAGTTGATTCGGTTCAACTCTGTATAACTAGAATTGCTTCTACTGGACCACACTGGGCAAAGAATGAATCACTCAAAAACGAGAAGTAGATTGTGAGCTTTACCAAAGCACGACTATAAAAACAAATGGACGTTGCGGCCAAAGCCTTCGTCAGCACAGAACAGACAAACAAAAATAGACTAACAAATTCACGAAAAACACTACATGAAAATATAAATTTCACTTATCTGTGTCCTAGCTTGAACGGCTATCCATGGATCTTGTTAACCACACTGGGCAAAGAAATAGAGGGAGGTAAAGCACATTGGAAAGAGGATTAGATAGAAAAGTAAATAAAAATATATAAATCCACAGTAGGGCAGGTACTAGAACGCTAGCATACTGGCACGATGATGAAACGTTCAAATACGCACCCAGGCGCAGCTTGACAATGTTTCAATTTTAAAAACATTATAGATAGGCAATCTAGAATTCTTTCCCTGGGACATACTGATGTGTCGGGAAACGCGCAGGCGGACAGATTGGTTGTTACAGCACGATTGGATAGGTATTGGTGCACGATAAAGCTTTTGGGTATCTGGTGAATAATATGGGAGAACAGATAACTAACTTATGATGGGCTAAAGATAATGATGCCGCAGGTAGGGGACCAGAAGCTGAGGCTGAGTAATATTTATTAAATAACACAACTGTCAGTGACATAATATTCTATTTATTCTTCTTTTTCTTCTTATTTTTTTCTTCTTCATCTCCTTCCCCTTCTTCTTCTTCTTCTTCTTCTTCTTCTTCTTCTTCTTCTTCTTCTTCTTCTTCTTCTTCTTCTTCCTCTTCTTCTTCTTCTTCTTCTTCTTCTTCTTCTTCTTCTTCTTCTTCTTCTTCTTCTTCTTCTTCTTCTTCTTCTTCTTCTTCTTCCTCTTCTTCTTCTTCTTCTTCTTCTTCTTCTTCTTCTTCTTCTTCTTCTTCTTCTTCTTCTTCTTCTTCTTCTTCTTCTTCTTCTTCTTCTTCTTCTTCTTCTTCTTCTTCTTCTTCTTCTTCTTCTTCTTCTTCTTCTTCTCCTTTGTGTTAAAATGGTCGAACGGATGAGAGTCCAACATCTACACCGGCATTCGGTTGGACTTCAACGTTGATATCTCTTTCAGAAAGCAATGGCAAACTGCTGAACGTACAAGTACCTAAAAATCAAGCTCTGGTTGATTGCAACGTTCTGCAAAGAACATAATAATAATAATAATAATAATAATAATAATAATAATAATAATAATAATAATAATAATAATAATAATAATAATAATAATAATACCAGCAAGATTGAGATGAAAAGATCAAGAAGATTGATCCACGACTTTGGTGGTCGTATGAGATGGCGAAACTTGACCACCTACTCTTATCGGCATAGCACATGCTAATGATGATGATGATGATGATGATGATGATGATGATGATGATGATGATGATGATGATGATGATGATGATGATGATGATGATCTGAGCACGAGAGCAGCCGACAGACAGTTGTTGTCTCAAGTTAGCGACAGCAATCAGAAGATCTCTTTACGTAGAGAAATGTTTGGTCATCGACCAGTTTGGTCAGTGCGAAGAAGGAAAACGACTGCCGGCTGCCCCTGTTTAGACGCATTGAAACCTATAGCTGTACTGGTAAATCTTGTTTAAACCATTTATTATCACTTATAATGTCAGTATAGTTATGGAAAGGAGAGCTGTGAAAACCGAGTGGCTAAATGCTTGCTGTCGACTAGTTGGTCCTGGGTTCAGATCCACATCGAGACTGATTTTTTTTTTTAAGTTGACCATTACTCCGAGGACCACCCAGTCTAAGATTGGAACCAGGAGATGACTCGGGAAATGAAGGTGAATAGTATGATCTTGGCCATATTACCCCCGGAGAGCTGACGATTAAGTAGTTTGCCTTTGCTTTCTAAACGACCAGCACGCATATCATATCAACCAACGTAAGGCGATCTGCTGACAAATCTCCCACAGCTATGTTAGAAGCTCAGTGAGCGGGAATCCGAACTGCATTCTGAACCCCTTCGTCAGAGAGCTGGTTGTGGCCGAGTGTTCTATCAAAATAACCGTCTAACACTATCTACCCCCAGGTCGACCACACCTAACATAGGTACCTGAAAATATCATGGGAAGTAAAAGAAGCCTGCTTGATACTGACCACATCAGCCACCGAGTGCCGTTTGGTCAATAAAAATATGGATCGCCATGTGTTCAATGCGTTGTAAAGCTTGTAAATTGAGGTTTTATAACGCTTAGAAACAATTACCCCTTAACATGTAATAATACAATACATCTCAGAGAGGATGATTCTGCATTAAATATGCATGTCCTTAACGAGTTAAGAAAACTTAATTTAGTAACGAAGCACGAAATAACGATAACTAACATTGAAAACCAACATAATAACAACATATTTAGCAACACAAAAGAACAAGAAGAAAAAAAAACAGCAAAAAATATATTTAGCAACAACAACAAACAAAGCAAAAATATATACACCTACAACACAAACGCTGGTCTAACAACAACATATGTAACTACAACACAAACGCTGGTCTAATAATAACAACAACATATGTAACAACAACAACACAAACGCTGGTCTAATAATAACAACAACATATGTAACTACAACACAAACATTGGTCTACCAACAACATATGTAACTACAACACAAACGCTGATCTAATAATAACAACAACATATGCAACTACAACACAATCGCTGATCTAATAACAACATATGAAACTACAACACAAACATTGGTCTAACAACAACAACAACAACAACAACAATAATAACAACAACAATAACAACAACAACAACAACAACAACAACAATAACAACATATGTAACCACAACACAATCACTGGCCAAACAAAAGCATATATAACGAACGAACGAACGAACGAATGAACAAACGAACAAACTTTATATTACAACACAAGCGCTGGTCTAACAACACCATACGTAACTGCAACACAAACGATGGTCTGGCGAAATGAAAAATGCCATTTCTTTATTAAAAGAAGAACAAAAACAAGGCACCGCAGAATACAGATACACAGTCTAAAAGTACAAGTCTGACAAACTTCGCTTGCAAACCCTACACTGATTCTCTCATTGAAAAATGTAATTCATGGAAAGGACAAGCGAGCGCTGAAAGAATAAACTGTATTGTTGTAACCATATGAGTATTGTTTCATTCAGTCCTATTGCATATAGGAATGCTGTTACTCGATGAAATGTGAGATATACCAATTAAATGGGTGGCGTTTCTGCTCTTCCTCACTCTCAGCCAAGGAAGGTAACTCTAATTGTCAAAGTATCTATATTTCTTCAATTAGAGTTATCTTCTACCTGATACTTTTGGTATGCTTTAGACCAGGGGTGGGTGACGGTCGGCCCGCGCGCTGTGTACGGCCCGTATCGTCATTAGGTCTGGTCCTGTCACGGCAGCCATAGCCGGGACTCATACTTTAATAAATCTAGGAGATTTTGTTTTCACATCAACATAAATTTATATTATGCGAATCATAATAACGTAAATGTTGAGGGACAAGCAAGAAATGTCCATTACAGTATAGACATGATAGAAACGAGTGCATAACAGAACATACACGTATGCTTCTCGTCGGTTGCCCTTGACCTGTCTGCCTGTACTGTTGTGACTCAGAGAACAGTCAGTGCCTGGAACGTTGGGAATACACATGTCCCAAAAATGTAAACACACCTAGAACAGCGATCAAAAATCTAAATATTGACCAAACATAGCAGGCTAATTTTTAAGTTGATAATTTTGTATGATCTTTTATAAATAGCCAAATAGCCCTTGGCAGTAAATAATATTTCCCACCTCCGCTTTAGACTTTTCGCATATAAAGACACAAAAACTTATTAGCTCTTCGAAGAGCTGTTGCAGTGTAGAATACATTATCGAATTGTATTAAATGCAATTCTTTACTACAACAACAAAATTATTGGTTAAACACGCCAAGTTATCTAGAAGCTTCACTCCAATTGGTAAAAATAAAAAACTCTCTGTAGATAGGAACTAATCAATGAAACGTATCATTGATCAAGTAAATTCGATACAACAATCTATTCTTTATTTGGGCAGAAGTGGAAATTAAGGCGGTTGTCTGGTCGGTGCAATGCACTATTGGCACAACTAAAACCGTACACAGGATTAACAATAATTGTTAAAACAAAAACAAGAAATCGTGCAGATAGTTTTGTTAGCAATCAACTCTATACACTGTGTTAAACGGAGGGTATATAATTTATGAATGCAAATAAATAGAATATACAAGCTAGCTGAATAAACATGTAATAATATCATATTGAGTAATTGTTATAAATATGGCTTCATACATGTTTATACTCTCAATGGTGATATGATCTCTAGGAAGACACAGACTGGCAATTGTTGACGTCACACGCATACATGAAATGACACATTGAAAGATGGTAATGGAAAGCAGTTTTGTCATTCGTAAATGTTTACTTTAGTCGCAAATTTTACAGATAACCACTTCTTGTGTATTTTTTAAACACTTTACTATGAATTTTGTTAGCTTTACAAATGCCTACATATGTAAATGTTACCAATGACATTTTATTTTATTTTAAATTATTTAAGCAATTACACATCTAAGTTTGTTCTGAAATTTTCAGATAGCTACGCATTGTAAATCGTACAGATTACCAAATTGTGTAAATTGTTGCGATAGTGTGTTGTTAATGACTCTTATAACCATTTGTAAATTGTACAGATAATCTCATACGCTGCTAATTCTTCTTATAAAATGTTGAAAATTATACAGATAAACACTTGCAAATTGTACACGAAAACACTTGTATACATTCAGAAAAAATAACCACTTACTGTAATGCTACACATAATAATTTTTTTTAAATGTAACTAACCACTTGTAAGTGATGTCCTTACATGTCAAATCTCGTGCAGTTTACCAAGATTCACTAATGATTCCATGCCATTTGTAGGACGTTGTGAGCTACCCTAGGTTTATTTTCTTGGCAATTTTACGTTTAGCAGTTTGCCATTGCCTTCTAAAAATAACCATTTGTCATTTGATTTTACAAAACCACTTTCTGTAAAGTGGTGAAAGAACTAGCATCTGTGTAATTTTACTAAACCAATTTCACGTGTGCAAAGAACCCGCTGTGGGAATTTAGGAAACCACTTTCTGTAAAGTGTGCACCTTCAACTCGCTGTAAAATTTACAGGAGGTTTAAAGTTTTACAAATGACTGCCCGCATAATTTTGCTTGCTTTCTTCTTGTATCCAGTGTGGTAAGAAATACATGAAACTAATGGGTTTCTTTGTAAAATTGCTATAAATTACACGTCACATTTCACGAATGGTAACAAACACCAAACAAGCAAACAAAATAAACGCACATGATACAATGAAAGTAGATTGGACAGCATTACTACCCATCGCTTTGATACCAAAATACTAAGTACGTTTTCTCCTCTATTTCTCCACTTACCACAGTGAATTGTTGCGGGGAGATATAAAGATCTTTTATGCGCTCTTTCTAATTCTTTTTCTAAGCTGGTGTTTATTTCTCTAAGGTTGTTCTTGATATCATCATTCCATCGTTTACGTTGTCTTCGTCTTGTGCTGTATATATTATACTTCTTCAATGTGACTTTTTGTGTCAGATGGTACCAGGGGATTCTTGTGTGATCGGCTTCTGCATACAGCTGGTATTAGTGCTCTTGTTACTGATGTTTCTGTGGCTGAATTTTAGTTGCTGTTGTGGCTCTTCTTCTTCTACTTCTTCTTCTTCTTCTTCTTCTTCTTCTTCTTCTTCTTCTTCTTCTTCTTCTTCTTCTTCTTCTTCTTCTTCTTATTATTATTATTATTATTATTATTATTATTATTATTATTATTATTTCTCCCCGTCCTCCTCTTCTTCTTTTACTGTATCTTTGTCAACCTTCTTCTTATCATTATTTCTCATTTTCTTTATGCCCTCACTTGTATTTTGCTTTATCTGAGTAGTATCTCTTCTGTGTTGGCTCTGAACGATGATAAAACGTACAGTGGTAACGCCACGAATAAGTATCAATGTTATAAAACCTACAATTGTCGTAAATGTATTACCTAATGATGAAGCTCAATGCTAACACACAATTTAAGGACACTTCATTTACGTTAAATTAACATTTAAAAAAAAACAACTTAACATTCAAATTGAGTAAGTCTAACTTAGTTTTCTTAAACTATCAATTTATCAAGAATAACAATTTTCAAAACTATAACTTTAAACGCAAATTTAAAAATACAAGAATAACCAATGCCCATTAAAGAGGTTTAAACAAAAGCCGTTTTATAATTTGTATTCTTTCCTTCTCTCATTCATTTGTTTTTGTTTTCTTTTCCTTTTACATACTAATTTGAATATTTATGTTGTTACTAATCTTGACAACAAGTATATTGAATTACTCTGTTGCATTTTCCAGAAGCTTCTTCAAACATATCGTCTCTTGTGAACTGCTTATCCGTCAAAGTTTCAGACGAAAAACAGAAATACACGCTTTTGAAATGAAGGTTCTACTACCTCTTTCAATCAGCTAAAACATTTCACGCTGTGTTGCCTTTATATTTGCTATAATGTTGACATGAATTCAGCGAATTATATTGTTTGTTTTATGATCCTACTGCTTGGATTTGAGACGATTCTCATCACTTGGCAATGGCCCGGACATGCATATATGCTGTATGATTTTCCTGAATTAATTCGCTGCCTGCATTTTATATTTGTTTAGTACCTGAGATGTCATGAAATGATACCACTAGAAAACAAACATAGGTATACACGTGCTTTAAACACCATCTATTTCGGCAGCCGAAGCAGCGAGGTGGCTGGCAGCCTTGCCTGCCTGCGTGTAGGTCTTATGTTCGAATCCTTATCGAGATGGGGTTTTATTTTAAATTGACACGAGCTCCAGGGACCATCCAGCCAAAAATGGGTACGACGAAATGTTCTAGAAAATTACGACGATGGGGCAGTATACAGACCACATCATTTATCGAGTACCGATTGGTCAATAAAAATATGGGGTTAATACAATATGGGGGATACCCGATATGGCTCAAAGTGAGAGATAGGGTTCTTTACATTTTTTTTACCATTTGTATTTGGAAGAGCCGACTCTGTAGTGAAGGGATCACGGAGGCAATTTGTAATCCTGCATACCGCGTTCGAAACACAGCTGCGGGGGGGGGGGGGGGGGGGAAGCAATGGCAAGCTAGTGAACGTAAACTAGCCAAGAAATCACAAACAGCGAAACGATGCAGCGGTTGACTACGACAAATCCTGTAAAGGATATGCAATTAACTAACCCACTTAGTCCTGGGGCGACTAGACGTATAATGTCGGTTAACTTATCGATAAAGGTATGTCTGTTAGTAAAGAATGTTTATGCAATTTAAAGATAAAATTCTAGAAACATTAATTTTGCCAGATAAAATAAAAGATGACCTAATTTGAGATACTGTATATATTTCCCTGTGTCCATTTTTGGCTGGGGCGACTAGATGTTACTGTCGCTATCTTATCGATAAAAAAATGTGTATTAGTAAAGAATGTTTAGGCAATTTATAGATAAAATCTAGAAACATAATATTTTCCTGAATAAAATAAAAGATGAACCAATTTGAAAAACGAAGTGAAAACTGTCCTCAGCAGATGTAACATACTGACGCATAACACATGAGAAGTCAAAACACACTATCGGTGAATTAAAAACTAATTATCTTGCGTAAATTTAGCTAAATTAATTAAACTCTAGACCTAGGCCTCCGCTTTCTCGCCTTCCTCAGCACTGATGCCTTGATCTTCTGTGTAGTCTAGTGGTACACTCTCCAGGCCATCAGACGATGGGCCTGCTTCGCCTTGTTCTACCTCGGTGGGTCCAGCTTTAGCTGCCTTGTTCTTCGGTCTGAAGATCTTTGGTCGGTGCTTGAGAATCTGAGGCCTCTCAATCTTCTTGCCCTGAAAATGTGCCCAAGGAGAGTGGGTCAGTTAATTGATTAAGTGTCATGGGATTATTAATTGTCTTAATTGATTTCCCGTATCTGATATGGGCTTATAATATCGCCGAAATGTTGTCATTGTGTTATGATACAAACATGGCTGCAACCATATTAACAACTTTTAAGTCATAACTGTGACACACTCCTACTTCCCATTTTTCGCCATCCATTTTTTTTCCAAAACCTATTTTTGGCTAGGCACTGAACCTGTTGTTGTTGTTGTTTGTCCATCAAGAATGATGATGACCATTCATTTCATCCAGTGGGGTTGAAAGTATGGAGCTATGAGTTCTAAGATGGCTGATAAGGCTAATTTTGGCTCGAAGTGTTCTTTGACAATGTGTGCAAGAACCTGTTAATGACTGATAGACAAACATGACACACAATCACTCATGCGACATGTCAAAGGCTTTCCTCTTCTACCCTCGGATGCAGAGGTTACATACATCAGTACAGTCAAGGTCCCTTTAACCCATTAAGCGCATTAGGTATCTGGTCCTAAGTCCATATTTGTACAGACCACTCAGTGGGTGATGGGGTCAGTGTCACGCTAGTCGCCTTTATTTCCCAAGTGATTTCTTGGTACCCACGTTAGGCTGGATCTACCTGACCATCCATCCATCATCCATCATGTGCCATGCCGATAAGCGTGGGCGGTCATGTTTTGCCATCTGACTCGATCACCAGACTCGTGGATCAGCTCCGTGTTCCTGTCTCGACCATGCCACGTGGCCAAACCATCCAGGTATTTACTTCTCAGTCTTCCCCTTGGTCTCTTCCCTTCGATCTTGCCAGTTGTCACCAAGTTTTCCGAGTCATTTCTTCTCATAACATGCCCAAAAAATGTTGATTGTCTACGTCTAATGTCTCTAATCAGTTTACGATTTTTATTTGTTTCTTGAAGAACTTATTCATTGGTTGTTCTGTCTGTCCATGGTATTCTTTGCATTTTCCTCAGAAACCACATTTCTACAGCCATCAGATGTTGTTTTTTTTTTTTTTTTTAGCTTAACTGCTCAGTCCACGCTTCACATCCATACAAAAGTAAAGGTTCTATCTAGCACTTCAACACACTTTTTCTCCTTTCAGTTGATATCTTTTTATTGGTCAGTATGTTTTTCATCTCATACAAAGATCTAAATCTACCTGACACCCATGTCAATTTTCAAAATTCGTATCTGCCCTGATGAGAATGGAACCCATGACATCAGGCGGCAGGCGATACACTTGAATGTACCAATACCAAGATGAAGGTCTCTATGCTCGTCTTCAACCCTTGCTCTCCACACGCACCTGGCTGTACACTATGTCCTCAACCTTCAACAACCTTTTTAAGTTGCCAGGGTAAGTGGGTGTCCTACTGTGTGATGTTCTCGCACAGAGCACCCCCAGAGGTGCCCACAATCCGTGTAGGTACTCGGTCCACGAAAATATGTTTGCCACATTGGTATATTTCCCGTCCGCTACCGCGCGGTGTGCAGTTGGGATTTTCCCTTTGACCAGTTAACAGACCATAGAGACATTTCTTCAATAAGTCTAACCCTTGACTGGGCGCAGTGTTAAGTTTGTGGATCATACTCAATGAGTCGGTCAGAGGGTTGTGTTGCAATCAAGCCAGATTATTTTTTTAGTCTGCGTAATGACCTAAATCGTTAAGCAATAATAATAATGCGCAATAATAAACATATAGACATCTTTACGCTTTACCGGGACTTTGATGTGGTATTGGAGAAATCTGCACATACTTTCTGGGCTTTGATGAGTTACTGGGGACCTCTGAATGAGACACCTGAGCTTTGATATGTTACTCGGGACCTCTGTATGAGTCATCTGAGCTTTGATGAGTTACTGGGGACCTCTGAATGAGACATCTGAGCTTTGATATGTTACTCGGGACCTCTGTATGAGTCATCTGAGCTTTGATGAGTTACTGGGTACCCCTGAATGAGTCACCTGAGATGTTATGAGTTACTTTGGACCTCTGTATGATTCACATGAGCTTTGATGAGTTACTGGAAACGTCTATACACATCACCTGGACTTTAAACAGGATACTGGAGACGTGTGTTCAGTTTACCTGTCCTTTGAGTAGGTACTCACCCAGATACTCACCTTCTTGGTGACCGAATAGTGTACCACTTCAATAACCAGGAATATCAAGGCGGCGATCACACCAGTGAAGAAGAGCAAGATAGCCACAGCCATGTCCTTCAGCGTGAGTGGGTAGATGGGCAGTGAGCTGAGGTGGTTTCCTTATAAACGAATTCAAGATCGAGTTTAAGCAAGGAAATCTTAACAAACAAATTGTTCATGTTAAAGATATATGTGAACAAATGCGCAAGATGAACGATTCAGTGCAACATTAAGAGAAAACGACTGAATTGATTTGATATGGCTCCTGCTTATGCTGCTGCGATTAATCTCCCAATGAAGCATAGGGTCTCACCTACTCAAACCAAACTCCTTTTAAAGGAGTGTTCATTATTGGTGGGATTTTGCAGATTTTATTTACCGGAATGAGGTAGCCAAATTCATGCCAACCCTCTTTAGTCGCCTTTTACAAAATGCATAATTGGTTACAGTATTCGTACTCTTTGTTACCCTGATGAGCCGCTGTAACCATAGGAGCTTTTAATATGTGATAACGTAACATGAAAATGAAACCAAATTCTCTAAATTGTTTGCACATCCTTTACAGGACATTGCTGTCAACATCAGCTTCTTCCAGTTGATTGTTGATTTCTTGGCAAGATTACAAATAAAACACTGAATGGAAAACAAAGATGATTTCTTGGAGTATTGGGGTGGAATCAGTTGAGGAAGAGATACCTAAGATCCGAGGAGGAAAAATTACCAAGATAATATTGGTAGGTAGGTAGGTAGATGGATAGGTTGATAGGTAGGTAGGAAAGTAGGAAAGTAGGTAAGTAGGTAGGGTGGAAGGTAGTTAGTTTGGTAGGAGGGTATGCAGGTTGGATGGTAGGTGGGGAGGTAAAAAGGTGGGTAGGTAAGTAGGTAGGTAGGTAGGTAGGTATGTAGGTTGGTAGAGAGATAGATAGGTAAGTAGGCAGGCACTCAAGCAGGCAGGCAGGCAGCCAGACAGATAGGCAGGTAGGCAGGCACACAAGCAGAGAGTTAGGAAAGTAGGTAGATAATCAGAGAGGTAGGTAGGTAGGTATGTAGGTGGGTAGACAAACAGATAGTTAGGTAGGTAGGTAGGCAGGCAGGCAGGCAGGCAGGAAGCAGGTAGGTACGCAGGCAGGCAGAGATATAGGTAGGTACGTAGGTAGGTAGGTAGGTTGGTAGTTATGTAGGTAGGTAGGCAGCCAGACAGACAGGCAGGCAGACAAGCAGAAAGGTAGTTAAGTAGGTAGGTAGGTAGGTAGGTATGTATGTAGGTAGGTAGGTAGGTAGACAGGCAGAGAGTTAGGAGGTTACGTATGTAGGTAGGTAGCTGGGTAGGTAGGTAGGCAGATAGACAGGTAGGTAGGTAGGCAGGTAGGTAGGTAGACGGCAAAGAGTTAGGTATTACGTAGGTAGTTAGGTATGAAGGTAGGTGGGTAGGTAGGTAGGTGGGTAGGTAGGTAGGCAGATAGACAGATAGGTAGGTAGGCAGGTAGGTAGGCAGGTAGGTAGGTAGACGGCAGAGAGTTAGGTATTACGTAGGTAGTTAGGTATGTAGATAGGTGGGTAGGTAGGTAGGTGGGTAGGTAGGTAGGCAGATAGACAGGTAGGTAGGTAGGCAGGTAGGTAGCTAGGTAGGTAGGCAGATAGACAGGTAGGTGGGTAGGTAGGTAGGCAGATAGACAGACAGGTAGGTAGGCAGGTAGGTAAGGTAGCTAGGTCGGCAGGTAGGTAGGTAGTAGGTAGGTAGGCAGGTAGGTAGGTGGGTAGGTAGGTAGGCAGATAGACAGGTAGGTAGGTAGGTGAATAGGTAGGCAGATAGACAGGTAGGTAGGTAGGCAGGTAGGTAGCTAGGTAGTTAGGCAGGTAGGTAGATAGACAGGTAGGTAGGTAGGTAGGTATACAGGTAGGTAGGTAGGCAGGTAGGTAGGCAGGTAGGTAGCTAGGTAGTTAGGCAGGCAGGTAGGTAGGCAGATAGACAGGTAGGTAGGTAGGTGGGTAGGTGGGTAGGTAGGTAGGTGGGTTGGTAGGTAGGCAGATAGACAGGTAGGTAGGTATGTGGGTAGGTAGGTAGGCAGATAGACAGGTAGGTAGGTAGGCAGGTAGGTAGCTAGGTAGCTAGGCAGGTAAGTAGGTAGGTTGTCAGATAGACAGGTAGGTGGGTAGGTGGGTAGATAGACAGACAGGTAGGTAGGCAGGTAGGTAAGGTAGCTAGGTAGACAGGTAGGTAGGTAGTAGGTAGGTAGGCAGGTAGTCAGATAGACAGGTAGGTAGGTAGGTAGGTAGGCAGGCAGGCAGGCAGGCAGGCAGGCAGGCAGGTAGGTAGGTAGGCCGTCTCAGTAGCAAAAGGCTTATGGACGCAATTCGTAATCCCACATACCGCGTTCGAAAAGCAGCTGCTGGCGATTTGGCAGCAGACCGCCTTGCATTGGCTTTTTATTAAGTAAAATAGGAGTCATTTGTTCAGAAAGCAATGGTCAGTACTACTGAACGTAACCTTGCCCAGGAATCACGAACAGCCAAAAAGTGCTGGCGATTTCTGCTTTAAAAAAAAAACGTCGCTTAAAAGTCGACAGGTCGACTTCATTGCACCGGGTTTTTATCCCATATGGCTCAGTATCTTTCCGCAGCGCGGAAAGCGTCGCACAAAGCTCGAACCCCATAGCTCCAGCGACGACCCTCAGAAGTCTAAAAAAACAAAACGCATTCGTGAAGCGAAGGCTGCGGCCCGTAATAGTACCTACAACCTTCGGAGCCCGATTTCTGCTACGTCCTGTAAAGGATATGCAACTAACTTAACTATGTGTGTGTACTTCTGCATTTGTGATAGTGTTGTTTCCTCATATGCAATAATGTGGTAAAGATGGTGCATACATAATCATCATCATCAAGTGCCGTGCCGACTGGCGTAGGCGTTCATAACTCTTCACAGATCTCTGTCTTTGGTTTTCTGGATCAACTTTGCTGTTGATATTCCTCCATGCCACAGTCGCAATCCATCCAGCATCATTTCTCGTGGTCTGCCTCTGCCTCTCTTCCCATCGATCTTTCCTGTTGTCACGATGTTCTCCAGCGCCTCTCTTCTCATCACATGACCATAAAAAGCTGTTTGTCTCTTTCTTATTGTTGTATATAATATTCTATTGTCGCCAGCCTCTTTAAGGCATTCTTCGTTAGTTACTTTGGCTGTCCAAGGAATTCGCAAAATTCGCCTAAGGAACCACATCTCTGTTGCTTCCAATCTCTTCCTAATTTTTTCATTTATATTCCAAGATTCACAGCCATACAGCAAAACATGTTCTGTATAGCTCTTCAGCAATTTCTTTCTTACATTCAATGATAGCGATTTATTGCATAAGATATTCTTCATTTTTTGAAATGCAGCCTTTGCTTGCCCTATTCTGCTCTTAATCTCTGTTGTGCATGTTCCATCTGATGTTATAAATGTCCCTAGATATTTAAAACTATCCACTTGGTGAAGATTTTTCCCTTCTATCTCTATTTCGCATTTCGGTGTCACCTGTTTCTTTGATATCACCATTGTTACTGTACTACATAATATCCGTGTAAATATAGTTAAAGTAAAAATACAACCGACCTGTCTTGAAGTACTTCCTGCCATCGATGTTGGAACACTCTCCCCCGAAGCGCCAGTATTTGTCTTTGAGCTGGTCCAGGAAGCCGTTCTCTCGCAGTCTCACAATTTCGTTGCCGATTCTGTCCCTGGGTAGGAGAGTTAGGTAAGGAAATGTAGATTTAGTCCTGGCCAACATGGCAAATAGGTAGACGGACCGGTAAGACCTTAAAGATCTGATCATCTCCGGGCACTGTTAGCTAATGCATTTCCTTGTAAAAAACAGTACGGAATACAGTACATAATAAAGTCGCTTAAAAGTCGACAGGATGGACTTCATTGTACCGGGTTTTTATCCCATATGGCTCAGTCTCTTTCCGTAGCGCGGAAAGCGTCGCACAAAGCACGAACTCCGTAACACCAGCGACGATCTCCAGGAGTCTCCGAAAAACTGCACTCGTGAACCGAAGGATGCTGCCCGACATCTAACTCACAACCTTAGGAGCCCGAGTCAGACGGCTTGACCACTTCACTACGGAGACTGCCTTATATACAGTCCCGTATCAGTCCATCCAGCATAGTTCTCTCAATCACTCTTTGTCTCCTTTCTCAACGATCTTTCCAGGGTCAAAAAATAGTTAACTTTGTGTTGTCTTTTTTAAAGGTTTTCACGGCGTTTTCACAAACCTTAAGAGGCAATGGATATACAGTGCTAGACGCAAATTTGTATATGGCCAACCAGCACTCGGTGAGTGATGTGGCACGTATCACTCCGGCCACTTTTGCTTCCCTTGACAATTTTGGTATGCATTTAGGGTGAGTGCACCTGGCTGCCGAGGTAATTTTATTTTCATGCGAAACGGCCCAACTGCGAATCGAAGCCATTACCATCCGGTGGGCAGGCAAGTGTCGATTCACTACACTACAGCGGTCCCAGCTGTGCTAGGTATTTCATAAAGTCAATAGTAGCAAACGGGTACATCCATAACATGCTGTTTAACAAAATAATGACCATCACCATCATTTGGCCTGAAAACTTATGTAAGTATTCATGTCTCGCCGCTGGTCTCGGTCCTTGGGCGTTCTGGATCATCTCTGCTGACGATATCCCTCTATGCTACCGTGTCAGTCATTCAGCATCATTTTCGCGGATCTGCCCGTCTCTTTTGTCACTGATCTTTCCGGTCATCACAATGTTTTCTGTCTCTATTTTTATTACATCACCAAAGAATACTATTTTTCTGGGGGGGGGGGGGGGGGAGGGAGGGAGGGAAGGGAGGGGGAGATAGTCTTCCTCTTCGAGCAGTGAACGTCGAGAACAGACAGGTTTGTGTCCACGGTGCCTCGTTGGGAAGTACAGAGTAAAATAATAGTGGACGGCTAGTTGCTTGCACTCCGGCAGCTGCCTTATGTGATAATGCGTGTGCGGGTTGCTTATGTTGTTCAGATTTTTGACTTCTTTGACTGCATATTTAATTAAAGGACGACTTGTGGTTGATGTTCTAACGATTGGGTCTTGTCGAAGCGGCTGTTTCTTTTTTGACATCACGTGGGACAATAGTGTGCATTTCGAGTGGTTTTCGCTGGTATAAATATGGAGCAATTGTGGCGCGATACGTTGCTATGAAGTTGAAACCGTACCACTGCTGCTACCAATACTACTGCTACTAATACTGTTACTACCATTATTAGTTCCACTACTATCACTAAACTGCCACCACTACTACCACTACTATCAATACAACAACTACTACCACTGCCACTAGTCTTACTACCACTACCACAACTACTACTACTACTACTACTACTACTACTACTTCTACTACTACTACTACTACTACTACTACTACTACTACTACTACTACTACTACTACTACTACTACTACTACTACTACTACTACCTCCACTACTACTAATACGACTACCTCCACTACTACTAATACTACTACCTCCACTACTACTAATACTACTACCTCCACTACTACTAATACTACTACCTCTACAACTACTACTACCGCATTTTTGACAACAGGGTTCTTAAAACCCGTTGGAGGAAATATTACCAGCCTCAGCCTAAATCCTGTTGTGTGCATGTACTGTACAGAATCAGGCCATGGCTAAATTCTGCCATGCCTCGCCCTGATGCCTCCATGAAGTACAAGACTGGTACATCTCGTTGATTTCTGAGTTTGGAGAGAGGAAGGAGATCTCTGGGACACACTCACAGAGGAGATTGTAATTTGGTTTTGGCTTGGGATAAGTCTCTACATCAGTCTCCCTCTGAGTGATGCAAGCGCTTGGGATAAGTCTCTAAAACAGTCTATCTCTGAGTGATGCAAGCGCTTGGGATAAGTCTCTAAAACAGTCTCCCTCTAAGTGATGCAAGCGCTTTCCCTGTGGACGGCTAGTTGCTTGCACTCCGGCAGCTGCCTTATGTGAAAATGCGTGTGCGGATTGCTTATGTTTCTTCGGAGTTTTGTCTTCTTTGACTGCATAGTTAAGTAAAGGACTCCCTGTCTCTGAAGATCTGAACGCCAAGCTATCGGAGTTACGAGTTGTAGCTCAGTTTTCCAGAGAGTTCACGAATAGCCAAACATATAGCAATCAATCAAGTAAACAAGCCAACCAAATATAAAACCGAATAACCTAATAAACAACGAATCAAACAACCAGCCAATCAACCAAACAACCAACGAACCAAACAATCAATCAACCAAACAACCAACGAACCAAACAATCAATCAACCAAACAACCAACCAGTCAATTAACTAAACAACCAATCAATAAAACAGTCAACAAACCAGCCAAGCAAACAACCAACCAACGAAACAACAAACGAAACAACCAACCAAACAACCAACCAAACAACCAATCAAACAACCAATCAAACAACCAATCAAACAACCAATCAAACAACCAATCAAACAACCAACCAACGAAACAACAAACCAAACAACCAATCAAACAACCAATCAAACAACCAACCAACCAAACAACAAACCAAACAACCAACCAAACAACCAATCAAACAACCAACAAACAACCAACCAACCAACCAAACTGCCAAGCCACACGCTACCTAACAACCACGCGAACGAAGACACACTGCATATTCTTACTTCCAAATGGACCCTTTCCTGACTGCGAACGCCATGGAAGTTGGGAACAGGTTCTCCCCGTAGAGCATCAAGTTACAGTTCCTCCTGGCGGCATACTCAGCGCTCGCAGTCTCCATGATCAAGGCGAAGTTACCGTTGGAGCTGCTGACTCGTTGCACGCCCTATGAAGATGGACATCAGGACGTTAATGACGCCATCCAGCCCAACATGGAAACTAGCAACACTAAACAACTGTGAGATGCTTAAGAAATTCAACTGGAAAATGAGAAGAGACATACAGACAAATAACAAACTAGGACCAAGTGTTTGGATAACATCTATTACCGACTTTATAGACCACGAAAGAATTAAATGGTTCGAACCTTTAGTAAGAATAGAACAAGATCAACCAGCGGCTAGAGCTTTCTTCGTGAGATCATCGGGATACAAGCGACAGAACGACCCAGGAAGAGTTGGTTAGATGAATTAAAAGAGGCATTAAAGAATGTAACTATAACGTTAGCACAAGCAACAACTTCAGCGAAACACAGAAACTGACATCTGCTTCTCCTCTGTGACGCTTCACGTTGAAAGAAGAAGATTAATGAAATTAGAAATTTTCGAGTAAAAACAGTCAGCCTGTCATAGATCCGTAATGTGCTTACAACGAATGTTCTTCTAAACTACATCTGAGAGGCATCCAATGGAAGCCATAACACAGACACAAAGAAAGGAACCGTCACATTAAAAGAACATCAAACACTTTCTCTAGAATGATCAACATGATGAAATACAGAACATCATGAAAGGCACACACAGTTTGTTTACTAAGAGTTGTGTTTGGTCTGTTCGTCTGTATGAAATGCAACGCTGGACAATGGTTCATGAAATATTGAAGACAAGTTTCACAATGTGGAGGTGGTTTTTAACAGACTTGAGAATACTGTGGCCAGACACCAAAAGAAACGCTGAAGTGTTGACAGCTAGGTGTAACTAGTTCATTCATGCAAACCATAAAGACAGGATGAATGAAATTACGGTGTGTGATAATAGAAAAGATGTATTACATGTTAATTATTTCAAATGAGACAATACAATATTAGCTTTGACTGATTGGCACCATGCTGTCTTCACGGACGATAGTTTGGAAAATAGAGTTATACCTCTCCAGAGCACAAAGCCTGGGCTGAATTGTAGAGACAATGTGTTGCCCATGCAGCATGATCCCTCTCTCCGCCTGCCTAGTTTACTCTAGAGGAAAGTTAACACCAATACATCTGGAATAGACTAACTACAGAAGCTGCCTGATCAGCAAAGCAATGTTCTAACTGTCCGCCTGTCGAAGCTTCCATCCTAGACCAGTTGCCATCCAAGGCTTACGGCCTGTTCTGTCCTGTCATGCTATTTAGTCTTTAGGTTGCATTTCCTCCCACTAGGGTCAGGTTTGTACTCTCCCAATTTTGCACCTCCACTCGAAGCTGTTGGTACAAAGTAGAGTGTCGGGTTTGGTGAGTGCTGCCCAACATTCGGCGCTAACAGAAAGCAGGTAGTACCCTTTATTGTTATATGGTGGCTCAGTCATATCTGACTAAGACCTGGCTTAAAATATTAGCTTTATATGGTGAAAAACAAGAAACAAAAGTCGAGGGTCGGGGAAAATAGAGAGAGAGAGAGAGAGAGAGAGAGAGAGAGAGAGAGAGAGAGAGAGAGAGAGAGAGAGAGAGAGAGAGAGAGAGGGGGGGGGTAAAGTACGTAATTATAAATCGTACTCTCAAGAGTGACTATGTATAACATGTTTACTTCTGGTAAGTAAAAACAAAGTTCCATTTTCCACTCCTCGCTGTGTATTTGGTATATGGTGCTAGGCCCCTATATTTTAACTGACCAATGGGCATTCGGCTGCATGACGTCAGCAGACTCAACTTCTTCCAAGAAAATGTCCTGTCACACATTTAGGACTGGGTTGACTTGGGAGCCCGGATCTATTTAAAACACGTCCTCTGCGGGGATAGAGATTGGAACACAGACCATCGGTCCGGCAGGTTAAAGTGCTACCGCCGATGCAATTCTTCTTTTGGATCCTAGCAAGTACATCGTCTCCGTGACCAAAGGCTTGCGAACGCGGTTCGTAAACCGCTTACCAGGCGTTCGAAACGCAGCCGCGACCGATGTGTGGAGCAGACCGTGTCGCGTTGTGTTATAACGTATTGGTATGGGAGCCGGTCGTTCAGAAACAGTGGCAAACTACTAAACTTACAATTTGCCTAGTACATCAATAGCAACTGAAAAATGCTGGTGTTGACTGCACCGTCCTGCAAGGGATACGCAACATATTGTTATTAATTTTTAAAGTGCATCGATGTTTGTGCACTGTCCTGAAATTCTCCCTTTGTGGTCTATGGGAGGGGGAGTATTCATATTCAATGAAAGTGATGCTCTAGAAGCCAACCCAATAGACAAGATCGTGGCAAAATACGACATGAGTGACCGCATCCCTTCCTCGCTGACTTTATTTCATTGATAGTTTGAAGAAAATTCGTACTCTTGTCCGGTACTGACCTATCAAGGATGGGTTGATCCCGGGATCTATGCTTTTCAGGATACATTTAAATATTTATGACAGTGGTATATACCTCATCATAAGTGCCCACCCAGGTGTTCTGCGCACTCATTTTCGTCCACAGGGATCTGAGCGTCTCACTACGACTCGTCCTCAGCATGTTCTGAAATAGAATGTTTACACTAAATTAAAGTATTAGAATAGGAGAAGGAATACAATAGGGCACTTATAATGAACGTCATCTAACACATATGTACACTCAATGAAGGAATACAATAGTGCACTTATAATGAACGTCATTTAACACATATGTACACTCAATGAAGGAATACAATAGTGCACTTATAGTGAACGTCATCTAACACATATGTACACTCAATGAAAGAATAGATTAGTGCACCCATAATGAACGTCAACTAACTCAAATGTACACTCAAATGAGGAATATAATAGTGCGCTTATAATGAACATGATGTAACATAAATGTACACTCAATGAAGAAATAAAATAGTGCACTCATAAAGAACGTTATCTAACACGAATTTACACTCAACGAAGGAATATAATAGTGCACTAATAATAAAAGTGATCTAACACAAATTTACACACAATACAGAAAAATAAAAGTACTAATATAAAAGTAAAAGGTGCGCGTTAGCAATAGTGATAGAGAACTGCCCCGAGAATGTCATACGAACGATCGGACGCGGGCTTGACGCCTGGGCTCGTCGCCTTCGAAAGTGAGAGAAAGATTGGCCGTTTATTCCCCTGTGCATCCAGGCCTACACAATGTGATGTTGCTATAATATCACAGACCTATACCTGGAAACATATGGGGGGAAATGATGCGCACCAGTAAACGTGAAGGACTCGTTTAAACGCCATGAAAGCGAACTGGATGTATGATGGTCATCCTTATCATCATCATTTCACACGATAATGAATATCCTTTGCAATTTATCTATGTATATCGAGGTGAGGAAAAGCGCCCTTAAGAGATATGCTGAGCCTATCCTGATGTACGGAAGCGAATCATGGACGATTAGCAGACAGGAGGGATAATGTGGAAACTGTAGAGATGTGATTTTATAGAAGAATACTGAGAACATCATTGATGGATAGAAAGAGCAATGAAGATATCTTGAAAGAAGTTAGCTCATAAACAGAACTGGATACTGGTACCAGGAGAAGACAGTCTACAGTCTTTGGACATGTCATGTGACGAGGAAAACACAACGGAAAGGTTGGAGTGGAAGAGAGGCAGGGGAGACCAAGGTAACAGATGCTGGGTAGTCTGACGTCATGGTATGAGGAACATCGATATCAGAATCTGCTGGAAGCGCAAAAGATTGAACAGACATGGGCTATAAAAAAGAAGACTAATTGATAACGTATTTCTTGTAAATGCAAAATCCGCTCCGTTGTTCCGTTTCCGTTGTGTTGGATAGTAAGAGAAAATGTGTAGATATGGGAGTTGTTTGATTTAGTGGAGATATTTACTTGAGTAGATCCAAAGTTCAGAGCCCCAGCTCGAATGGTGGTGCTCTGAACAAGGTCCTCGTATGATGTGAAGGGCATCTCAGGTAGCTGCTCAGGTCTGTGTGGAGAGGTAATCATATAGTCATTTTGTTAACTCATGTAGTGTGAAAGGTGAGGTTCCAGGGGAGGAGAATCGCAAGTGGGAATAACAGAAGAAGAAGAAGAAGAAGAAGAAGAAGAAGAAGAAGAAGAAGAAGAAGAAGAAGAAGAAGAAGAAGAAGAAGAAGAAGAAGAAGAAGAAGAAGAAGAAGAAGAAGAAGAAGAAGAAGAAGAAGAAGAAGAAGAAGAAATTGTAGTAGTAGAAGTAGTAGTAGTAGTATTAGTAGCAGCAGCAGCAGTAATAGTAGTAGTAGTAGTAGTAGTAGTAGTAGTAGTAGTAGTAGTAGTAGTAGTAGTAGTAGTAGTAGTAGTAGTAGCAGTAGTAATAGTAGTAGTAGTAGTAGTAGTAGTAGTAGTAGTAGTAGTAGTAGTAGTAGTAGTAGTAGTAGTAGTAGAAGTAGTAGGAGTAGTAGAAGTAGTAGTAGTAGTTGTTGTTGTTGTTGTTGTTGTTGTTGTTGTTGATGTAATTGTGGTGGTTGTGGTATTGGTGGAAGATCGCATTTATAACTAATCTAAATAGGAGATCTCATGTATAAATTATATTGTCAGGAGATTTCATGTATAAATGATATAGTTAAGAGATTCCATGTATAACTAACCATTAGATCGCATGTATAAATGATATAGTCAAATTGCATGTATAATTAACCTAACCAGGCGATTGCATGTATAAATGATATAGTCAGAAGATTTCGTATATAAATAATCTAAGACATTTCATGTATAACTAATCTAAGAGATTTCATGTGTATCTTACCTAGCAAGCAGATACGCTGTGAGGTTAGAAGTGTATGCTATAAGGGTCAATAAGACAAACAGCCACCAGCCGACGGCCAAAATGCGACCTGAGAGAGAATGAGGCGCCTCCCGGTATCCTGTAGGGCGTATGCAGAGCAAACAATTAACAAAGGCAATATTAAAACGTCAAAATCAAAAGTAGGATTACAACGTCAAAATCAAAAGTCGGTATTAAAACGACAAAATCAATCGTCGGTATTAAAACGTCATAACAAAAGGTTATTATTAACAAATGCCCCTTTTTCTTTGTTCTTTTTTCGAGGGATGTGGGTCACACCTATTCCCAATGGTCAGTGCGTCCGACTTGAGCAGGTACTTGTGTCAGTTTTTCTTCCTCTAGGCCAGTGGTTCTCAACTTTTTTTGGCTCATGCACCCCTTCACTATATGTTCAGAATGTCATCCCCACCCCTTTTCGTATTTTCTCGCTATAAATCCGCCACCCCCCCCCCCCTTTTGCGCCTACACAGTATACGTAAAAATGGAAGCTAAATTTAATGACACATACTAGAACAAATCTAGACGTCTACATAAAAAGTGGTTTGCAGGTCTGCTTACGTTATAAAACGAATTTCAATAGAGCGAGAAGTACAGAACCGTAAAGTATGGAGGGAAACAATATCAATTAATTTGTTCTTGTATTAACAAGACCTTGAAATAATCTTAATCCCTCCTCCTCCTGGAAACTCTACCCTACCCCTCTTTTTTAAGGGGAAAGGGGGGGGGGAATTCTTCACCGGTTGAGAACCACTGCTCTAGACAGATTCCATCTAAGTTAACTGGCTCCGTTTAACTTGGATAGGATTTTTTTTTTCATATGAAATTTTGCCAGGGCGGGGTATTACGACCTACTATGTGCAATGTCCAAATATCGTGAATTTTTTAGCTAGCACAACATGTGCATGGGACCTCCTGTTTTTCGCCCTCATCCTAGAAGACTAGGTATTCGATGTCCCTACTCCGTGGCCAAAGGCTTGCGAACGCGGTTCGTGAACCGCTTACCAGGCGTTCGAAACGCAGCCGTGACCGATTTGTGCAGCAGACCATGTCGCGTTGTGTTATAACGTGTTGGTATGGGAACCGTTCATTCAGTAAGCAATGGCAAACTACTGAACGTACAATTTGTCTAGTGCATCAACAGCAGCTGAAATATGCTGGTGTTGACAGCAAGGGATATGCAACATTAAAAAAAACAAAAAAAAAACAAGAGATCATGGAGCCTTGTGATATCTTTAAATACCAGTGGTTCCTGGAAAAGCAAAACTATTATCCCTATATCGAGGCCGAATCTGGTATCTTCATAGGCTTAAATGGACAAGCCGACCTCTCGGCCACGGCGGCCCCTGAAGGGAACTTGAAGCAAGCCATGAAAAGTTAAATCCAAATCTATGTTAAGGGAACTAACTAGTTACATAGTTTGACATTCTACCGATTATGTCCCATGCAAGGAGACATTAACTGATTCTGTGCTGAAGGATAACATATCACCAAATGTGACCTTCCATTTGGACAGAAGGACGACATATCGCCATACTAGGATCATCGTGTTATTTGTTTTGCTTCGCGGTATCTTCGGCAGTTGTAATTCCCAGTGAACGGAAATTTACGTTATAATACTTGTTCATTTGATTTGTCCAAAACTACTTTTTGTTTGGTACTGAATCAGTTGCCTGCTTGCTTGTGTTCGCTGGCTGTAAACTCCAGCGCGAAGTCCTGTATGTCGGATGAAGACATCCTGTTGTCCAACACCAGTGTGATGTCATACCGGACTGAGGTTTGCGTGAGTATCCGTTGTTCCATGTCTGGCTTATTGGTGTGCAGACTGGTGGTGCCTCGCCGTACAGACACTCTTCAACTTCGGAGAAAACTGAATTAGTTAATTTAAGACCTCTATTGTTCCTGCCTTACTGTTGATATGTTTGTATTTCTGCTTGACTAACGGAAGTAACTGTACTGAACATGAGTAACACGAAAAGCAGTATGTTTAGCTCATCATCATCATGTGTCATGCCGTAAAGGCGGTCATGGTTCGCCATCTCAGACGATCACCAGAGTCGTGGATCAGCTCTGTGCAGTTGTCTAGATTAAGCCATGTGGCTAAGCCATCCAGATATTTATCTCTCTGCTTTCTCCCTACTCTATTTTCATCAATCATACCAGCTGTTGCTAAGTTTTCCAATTTATTTCTCCTCTTAATGAGCCCAGAATACCAATTGTGTTCGTAACTCTTTTGCCACAGCGAAGGCCATACAAGAAAGTAGGTAAGATCTAATATTGCAGTACTCTTTCTGACATTACGTGATTATGATTTGTTGTCTTAGATCTTTCATTCTCTGACATATGTTCGTTGATATGCCCAAATGTTTCGTTTGTCTTATGTTGTTGTTTTTTTTTGCACTCACTCGCTGTGAACTCAAGTGTAGTCCATATACTCTGATTCTAGCAGCACTGGCAAATCCACTCTGACTTCTGAGGTACTTGTAATTTAAATAACCAAGTAAAAGATGAAAGTTAACATCTTAATCTAACTGACCAGTGTAGCGGTTGAATCCCCTACCTTAGCATCAGCACACCGCATGTTTAAGAACTAGGGCTCTTATCCATTCGGTCATTGGTGTTATGAGTATTCTTGTAACTGCTGCACACCTAAAAATCTCACCGTTTCTATTCTTACCAAAAGCCACATCTGCATTATTACAACAGATCTTCTTATAGTTCATTCCGTGTGGAGTTGGTGATCATGTCTGTCCACAGCCGCCTGTCTCTTGTGCTGCCAATCTTCTTATAGTCCATGCCGTGTGGCGTTAGTGATCATGTCTGTCCACAGCCTTCTGTCTCTTGTGTGACCAGTCTGCGTATAATCCATGCTCTGTGGCGTTGGTGATCATGCCTGTCCACAGCCCTCTGTCTCTATTGGTGCCAATCTTCTTATAGTTCATGCCGTGTGGCGCTGGTGATCATATTTGTCCACAGTCTTCTGTCTCTTTTGCTGCAAATCTTCTTATAGTTCATGCCATGTGGCGTTAGTGATCACATCTGCTAAGAGCCTTCTGCCTCTATTGCTGCCAATCATTCTTTACCGGCGTTCCGACATGCTACCATTGCAGGAAACATGACAATGATGATGATGATGATGATCTCAATAAAAGAGGCTAAATAAAGTCGTCTTTCTCTTGACTGTTGTTATTATTGTTGGTCTAGCGATGTTTAAACACTTTCCCTTCAGGTAGGTCTTTGAGAGTGCCTTATATGTAGGTAAATAATATTCCTGGAAGGCAGAGGAAGATATATAATGACATGTCGGAAACACTTAAACAACTGAGCATCAAATAGTTTCTTTTTCTCCCTCCTTTAATTCTTCTTCTCCTCTTCTTCTTCTTCTTCTTCTTCTTCTTCTTCTTCTTCTTCTTCTTCTTCTTCTTCTTCTTCTTCTTCTTCTTCATCTTCTTCTTCTTCTTCTTCTTCTTCTTCTTCTTCTTCTTCTTCTTCTTCTTCTTCTTCTTCTTCTTCTTCTTCTTCTTCTTCTTCTTCTGCTGCTGCAACTACTGCTGCTGCTGCTGCTGCTACTACTACTACTGCTGCTGCTGCTGCTACTACTACTACTACTACTATTACTACTACTTCTGCTGCTGCTGCTACTACTACTACATCCATCATCCATCATGTGCCATGACGATAAGCGTGGGCGGTCATGTTTTGCCATCTCAATCGATCACCATAGTCGTGGATTAACTCCGTGTTTCTGTCTCGACCATGCCACGTGGCTAAGCCATCCAGGTATTTACTTCTTTATTCATGCGTAGTGCATAACATCCATTGTAATGCCTTCGCTTTCCAGTCCTGTGCCACTTAGATCAACATCTTACGAATTCCACGGTTGAAGTTTCTTTTCTGGATTTCTGTTCCCACTGGCAGATTGCCATACCAGGCTCTGCCTGCTAATATTTTATGTCGGTCTTGTTCTTACAAGAACCTCCACCAGGCAGTGGTGATTTGGCATGCAGTGTGTCCTTTACGCAGATGGATTTCCTTCTAGGGTTTATGAGCTCCACCAGCGCATTTCATTTGCTTCATACAGTAATATTAGCTACACTAACTCCGTCAAATGACATAGATTACTGAAAAGTCTTCATCATTGATGTCGACTGCAGGCTAGGCACCCTGAAAAGAAGGAAATGAAGATCTTCCATGGAAGAACGTTCTGATCTGATGGAAAATATTTAAGGTCCAACCTACCCTGCCATGTGATTGTGCTCAGAGCGAAAAGATAACTGTTTCTGAGGGTGAAGCTGTTGTTGGCGCCCCTGGGGTCCCTTTCTGCAGCCACGTTTCCCCATTCGTAAGGGCTGAACTTGCCGATAATGAAAAAGATGAGCCCGACGAGAAACAGCACTATGAGAATCATAATCCAGTAATCTGAGAAAGATACCGATCATCGAATATTCAACACGGTCAATACACGTAATTGATTACATACTTTCTATTCGTCTTTCTTTCTTTCTTTCTGCCTTTCTTTCCTTCTTTCTTCTACCTCTTCTTACGCTTATCTTTTTTCTTTGTTTCTTGCTGTTTTTCTTTCTTTATTCTTCTTCTTCACCGTCGTCGTCGTCTTCTTCTACTTCAACTTCTGTCTGTCTGTCTGTCTGTCTGTCTGCCTGTCTGTCTGTCTGTCTGTCTGTCTGTCTGTCTGTCTGTCTGTCTGTCTGTCTGTCTATCTGTCTGTCTGTCTGTCTGTCTTTTCTTTCTTTCTTTCTTTCTTTCTTTCTTTCTTTCTTTCTTTCTTTCTTTCTTTCTTTCTTTCTTGCTTGCTTTCTTTCTTATGTCCTAGTTCTCCTCCTCCTCCTTCTCCTTCTCCCCCTCTTCTTCTCCTAATTATTAAGTCTTCTTCGTCTGTCTGTCTGTCTGTCTGTCTGTCTGTCTGTCTGTCTGTCTGTCTGTCTGTCTGTCTGTCTGTCTGTCTGTCTGTCTGTCTGTGCCCGTTACCGCCCTCCTACCTGATGAAATTGGCCGGACCAGGTACCCCAGGCCAAGGTCAGCCCAGGTGGGCTTGTGGACCAGGAGGCTGACACTGTTGGACATGTAGGGTCTGGTGAAGTCCACAACCTCTTCCCTCTCCGGGGTCACCGTCAGGGGGGCTGCTCCAACATGTGCTGTCTGCAATCACGAGAAATGCCCTTGGTATTGGATCTTAAATTTCACATTCATTGAAAGACATAAGATCAAATGGTTTGGTCAACTCGTTAGAATACAACACCATCAACTGGCCATACAGCAAAGGTCATCTACGACGAGTGCATGAGGACGCCGGGGAAGAAAATGGATTGACGACATCAAAGCCATTGTACAATCACACGGGATGACATTATCCAATTATTTCTCAACACGACGCTTGACGGCAAAAGTAGAAGATGATGATGATGACAATGATTGGATCTTAGTACTTAAAGAAGCTCTAGATTGGATCTTAGTACTTAAAGAAGCTCTAGATTGGATCTTAGTAATTAAAGGAGCTCTAGATTGGATCTTAGTACTTAAACACCTTTGGTAAGGATGACTCTCATGTCCTTTTCAGGACTTATCCCCCACTGGTCCAAGCCTGACACCCAGCTCGTTCCTGTGGCTCCTAGTAGCTGTCAGCATGCAACAGCGGCCACCCCCCGGGCAACAGCTGTGAGAGGCTGGCTAAACCAGGCATGGGTATCCGTTTTGGTGTCAAACCATGAGGTAAACTAGGGTATGCCTACCCAGCATGTGAAGACAGGATTCGGCAGACTGCGCGGAAGAAATCATTCCTGATTCAACGGACAAGACGGCGTTTACCTGCAAAGCGTTGTGGAACGTAATGAGCACGGCAAGGCACGTAGAGCGCCCTGGTCATCCACTGCACCTGTATTCGTCTCCAGTCGTCTCGACTTGTCTTGCCACTGGACTCAGATGGGCTCAGGAGAGAGAGTGAGGTCGACGAATTGCGCAACTCTTCCTCACTTTAATCCAAGTCATCGCGCAAGTCATTCTTCATCCAACGTCAAGCCCTGTGGCGATGGGCGAGCGGCGAAGCGGCAGGCGTGGGTACGATGGCAGCCGTAGTCGCAGACCTGCACACAGGCGGCTCATGCCATATGGTCGTCTTCTACTGACCGGAGCAGCAGTGGGATTCGGCAGCCCCCTGAGCAACTGAGCAGCCCTCTATAGGAACACACTGCTCACCTCCATAGCATGAGGAAGGGACTAGAAAAGGTGCCCTAAACATTGTCTGCTCCATCACTACCTAACCAGCTAGCCGCGGTTGGTGGGTACCCTTAACTGCGGTCGACATACAAACAAAGATAAAACAAGCAAAGCTAAAAGAGTAAACCATATTCCCTTAACAATTGGAACTTGGAGTGTACGCACCCTACTTGACAGAGACGGCGCGTCGGGTCCAGAGAGACGAACAGCACTGATTGGTAGAGAGCTGGGCAGGTACAACATCGACATTGCAGCCTTGAGCGAGACACGACTTGCAGAAGAAGGCCAAATCTGTGAAATAGGTGCCGGCTACACATTTTTCTGGAGTGGAAGGAAAAGCGAGGAAAGACGCCCATCCGGTGTGGGATTTGCCATTAGCTGGATTTCCAAAGGCTATAAACGACAGGCTCATGACCATGAAGTTGCCCCTGCTGAATGGAAGGAAGCATGCAACCATTGTGACCAACGAAGATGATGTCAAGAACAAGTTCTATGAGGACCTGCACAATGTATTAACATCTGTTCCCAAAGGAGACAAACTTATACTCCTTGGGGATTTCAATGCCAGAGTAGGCACGGACACCACCTTTTGGAGTGGCATTATTGGAAAGCATGGAGTCGGAAATTGTAACAGCAATGGACTCCGCCTCCTTCAGACATGTGCCGAACATGATCTCCTGATTACGAACACAATGTTCCGTCTCCCCATGAGAAATAGGACATCGTGGATGCACCCTCGCTCGAAACACTGGCACCTCATTGACTATGTCATTGTCAGGAGGAGTGACAGACAAGACTTCCGAGTGACAAAATCCATGTGTGGTGCCGAATGTTGGACAGACCATCGTCTCATTGTCTCGAAAATAAACATTCACATCAGGCCACCACGGCGTCCTCAAGGGGTGAAAATGCAAAAAAAGCTAAATGTCACCCGCCTAAACAGCAAGAAAATGCAGCAGTCGTTTGAAAATATGCTGTAAGACCGCCTCAAGCCAAATGCTGCAGCTAAACAGGATACAGAAACAGAATGGAGAGCCCTAAAGGACATAATCTACAACACTGCTATGGAAATCCTGGGTCCAACCCCCCGAAAGCATAAAGACTGGTTTGATGAAAATTCCGAAGACATCAACTAATTGCTGGCCGAGAAACATCTTCTCCTCAAGGCACATTTGAATGACCCAAAGTCAACATAAAAAAAAAGATGCCTTCAAAAACATTCAGAGAGTAGTGCAGCAGAAACTTCGGCACATGCGGGACTCCTGGCTGAGCAGCAAAGCTGATGAAATTCAAGGCTTTGCTGACAGACATGATATGAAAAACTTCTACGACTCACTGAAAGCGGTCTATGGTCCTACATCACCAGGCATAGTTCCCCTCCTCAGTGCAGATGGGGGAACATTGATCGCCGATAAGAAAGAAATCCTTCAACGCTGGGTAGAGCATTTCAGCAACATCTTAAATGCAACTTCCTTCTTCGATGATGAAACCATCAACTGCCTTCCTCAAGTTCCTACCAATGAGACACTTGATGACCTGCCAACCATAGTGGAAGTAAACAAAGCCATCCAGCAACTCTTCAGCGGCAAGGCACCTGGTTCTGACTCCATCCCAGCAGAGATATACAAGGCAGGTGGGCCGGTCCTAACAGAGCAGCTTCACCAAGTCTTTACAAACATATGGGTGAACGAGACCATGCCACAAGATTTCAAGGACGCGTCAATAGTCCACCTTTACAAACGTAAAGGAAACCGCCAATCATGTGACAACCACCGAGGCATCTCCTTGCTTTCAATTGCAGGGAAGATACTCGCCAGAATTCTTCTCAATCGCCTCACGTCCCATCTCGATCAAGGTCTTCTTCCTGAGAGTCAGTGTGGCTTCAGAAAAGAACGTGGAACTGTTGACATGATTTTCGCTGCAAGGCAGCTGCAAGAGAAATGTCAGGAACAGAACTGCGAAATGTTCTCCACTTTCATTGACCTTACCAAGGCTTTTGATACAGTCAGCAGAGAAGGACTGTGGAAGATTATGGCAAAATATGGCTGTCCATGAAAGTTTGTCCAAATAGTGCGGCTATTTCATGATGGCATGCAGGCAAGAGTACAGGAAAATGGCGAACTGTCTGAACCCTTTCCTGTCACCAATGGAGTGAAGCAAGGATGTGTCCTGGCACCAACACTGTTCAGTCTCATGTTTTCAGCCATGCTGATGAATGCCTTCGAGAACGACGACATCGGAATAGACATCAACTACCGTATGAATGGAAAGTTATTCAATCTCAGAAGGCTGAAAGCTAAAACCAAAATTAACAGCGACACCGTCAGAGAGCTCCTGTTTGCTGATGATTGCGCTCTGTACGCCAACTCAGAGGCGGACATGCAACATAATGTTTCAGCTTTCTCACATGCCTGTGCCAACTTTGGGCTCAATATCAACTTGGAGAAGACTGTAGTTATGTACCAGCCAGCTCCAGGGAATAATCACACTGTGCCGAATATCAAAGTGAATGATCATAGACTAAGTGTTGTGGACAAATTCACCTATCTTGGCAGCACTGTGTCACAAGCTGCCACATTCGATGACGAAGTGAATGCAAGAATCTCCAAGGCCAGTGCGGCCTTTGACAGACTGTACAAGAATGTATGGGGCAGAAATGGAATAAGCCTGCAAACAAAGCTGAAAGTCTAAAAAGCAGTTGTATTATCCACACTGCTATATGCTTGTGAAACCTGGACTGTTTATCAGCGACACGCTAGGAAATTAAACCACTTCCACACAGTCTGCCTAAGGAAGCTACAGAAGATTAAATGGCAAGACAAGATTCCAGACACTGAAGTCCTAGAAAGAGCATCCATGCCCAGTATCCACACTATACTGATGAAGAATCAGATTCACTGGGCTAGTCACTTGACTCGCATGCCAGATCACAGGCTCCCTAAACGAATTTTTTACAGCGAACTGCGTTGTGGTAAACGCTCCCAAGGTGGCCAGAGGAAACGCTTTAAAGACACTCTGAAAATTTCAATGAAGGCTTTTGGAATTCATCATGACACCTGGGAGGCTGCAGCCAGAGACCGAAATTCGTGGCGTTCATCATGACGCAAGGGTGCAGTCATATGTGAGGCAACCAGGACTGCAAGAGCTGTGAAGAAAAGGCAGGACAGAAAAACCACTGCAGGAAATCCTCCTCCAGAAACGTCAAGCATTCCTTGCCCACATTGTCTAAGAACATTTCGAGGCAAAATAGGCCTTATCAGCCATCTTAGAACCCACGGCTCCATACTTTCAACCCCACTGGATGAAATGAATGGTCATCATCATTCTTGATGGACAAACAACAGTACTTAAAGAAGCTCTAGATTGGATCTTAGTACTTAAAGAAGCGCTAGATTGGATCTTAGTACTTAAAGAAGCTCTAGATTGGACCTTAGTACTTAAAGAAGCTCTAGATTGGATCTTAGTACTTAAAGAAGCTCTAGATTGGACCTTAGTACTTAAAGAAGCTCTAGATTGGATCTTAGTACTTAAAGAAGCTCTAAATTGGATCTTAGTACTTAAAGAAGCTCTAAATTGTATGTTAGTACTTAAAGAAGCTCTAAATTGTATGTTAGTACTTAAAGAAGCTCTAGATTGGATCTTAGTACTTAAAGAAGCTCCAGATTGGATGTTAGTACTTAAAGAAGATCTAAATTGTATGTTAGTACTTAAAGAAGCTCTAGATTGGATCTTAGTACTTAAAGAAGCTCTAAATTGTATGTTAGTACTTAAAGAAGCTCTAAATTGTATGTTAGTACTTAAAGAAGCTCTAAATTGTATGTTAGTACTTAAAGAAGCTCTAGATTGGATCTTAGTACTTAAAGAAGCTCCAGATTGGATGTTAGTACTTAAAGAAGATCTAAATTGTATGTTAGTACTTAAAGAAGCTCTAAATTGTATGTTAGTACTTAAAGAAGCTCTAAATTGTATGTTAGTACTTAAAGAAGCTCTAAATTGTATGTTAGTACTTAAAGAAGCTCTAAATTGTATGTTAGTACTTAAAGAAGCTCTAAATTGTATGTTAGTACTTAAAGAAGCTCTAGATTGGATCTTAGTACTTAAAGAAGCTCCAGATTGGATGTTAGTACTTAAAGAAGATCTAAATTGGATGTTAGTACTTAAAGAAGCTCTAGTTAATGACGGGTGTATTATAGCTATTGACATAGGCTTCTTCTTCTTCTTCTTCTTCTTCTTCTTCTTCTTCTTCTTCTTCTTCTTCTTCTTCTTCTTCTTCTTCTTCGTCTTCTTCTTCTTCTTCTTCTTCTTCTTCTTCTTCTTCTTCTTCTTCTTCTTCTTCTTCTTCTTCTTCTCATTCTTCTTCTTCTTCTTCTTCTTCTTCTTCTTCTTCTTCTTCTTCTTCTTCTTCTTCTTCTTCTTCTTCTTCTTCTTCTTCTTCTTCTTCTTCTTCTTCTTCTTCTTCTTCTTCTTCTTCTTCTTCTTCTTTGGGAATTAGTGTGATTGTTTTCTCTTACCTTCCATATTCACATAAGAGATTCACAAGCCAAGAGTATACCATGGACATTGGTAGGTGATTGATACAATGACACACTATTAGTTTAACTGATTCAGTGCCAAACAAAAAGTGTGATTGGACCAAACACAGCACACAGTCAAATGAAAAGGAATTATAATGTAAACGTTCCGCTCGCTGAGCATTAAAATTGCAGAAGATAAATCCATCCATCATGTGCCATGCCCGTGAGCGTGGCCGGTCATGTTTTGCCATCTCACTCGATCACCAGAGTCGTGGATCAGCTGTGTGTTTCTGTCTCGACCATGCCACGAGGCCAAGCCATCCAGGTATTTGCTTCTAGGTCTTCCTCTTGGTCTATTCCCTTCGATCTTACCAGTTGTCAACAAGTTCTCCAATTCTTTTCTTCTCATAACATGCCCAAAAAATTTTGACTGTATGCGTCTCATATCTCTAATCAGTTTACGATCTTCATTTGTTTCTTGAAGGACCTGTTCATTGGTCTTTCTGGCTGTCCATGGTATTCTTTGCATTTTCCTCAGAAACCACATTTCTACAGCCATAAGATGTTTTTCAGCTTGACTGCTCATTGTCCAAGCTTCACATCCATATAAAAGTACAGGTTATATGTAGCACCTCAACACTCTTTTTCTCCTTTCAATTGACATCTTTTTATTGGTCAGTATGTTTTTCATCTTGCTAAAGGCTACCTTAGACATGGCAATTCTTGTTCTAATCTCTTCAAGGCATCTCCCATCAGATGTTATTACTGTTCCGAGATAATTGTACATATTCACTTGTTGAAGAATATTCCCATTTACTTGTATATTACATTGTGGTATTTCGTTATTCCTAGTGACGACCATAATCTGTGTCTTATTACAATTTAATTCTAACCCTAGTTGTTCACTGTGTAACAACTGCATCTACTAAATGTTGCAGGTCCTGTTCATTGTCTGCAATCAAGACTTCTTGCAGAAGATATCACGAAACAAAACTAGCGATATATCGTCCTTATGTCGAAATGGAAGGTCACTTCGGCACTGAATCAGTTAAGGTATGCCCGGCTCTGTGGCGAAGGTGTCAGGAATGCAATTCGTAATCCCACATACCGCGTTCGAAACACAGTCGCGTACGATTGGAAAGTAAGCCACCTTGGGTTGGTTCTCATACAAAGGTATGAGCGCCGGTCGTTCAGATAGCAATGTCAAACTACTGAATGTAAACTTGCCAAGAGATTACAAACAGCCAGCAAACAACAACAAAACAACAACAGCAACAACAACAACAACAACAACAACCGCTGGGCATTGACTGCAACGTCATGTAAAGGACATGCAACTAATCTAATCTGAAAATGTCATTATGGCAGTCACTCTCATGTCATTGTCTAGCTAGCATTCGTAAAGAAAGTGACACAACTATCACAGATACATCACGTCCGCCTCGTTATAATACATTTTAAACAGTTTTTTTTTTCCAAAGCAATTTCTTGCTATAGGTCTTGTAGGCCGGAGAGCAGGGAGAAATGGGTGTCAGTCTCTCCTTGACATTCTGTCACATGACGTCCTCAAGCGTCTGAACGTGCTCATGATATTTTTAGCGCATTTCGCTACCAACCTCGTCAGTGCGCCCGTCAAAACAAAACTGCATGTCCTTTGCAGGCGTTAGCGATCAACCCCAGGTTGATTTCCTACACAATTTTTACGTGAAGTGGTTTGTCATTTATTTCTGAACGAGGAGTCAAACTTAAGTTAAACAATGGCAGTGATGATTGCTGGGACCAACTGTTACACGCCCTCCTCCTTGCGCCATCCCTCCACCTCCCAGGCCAGGCTATGTGGTGAGGCGGCCACGCTACCAGCAGCAGCTGGCTATCTATATATGAATCTGTCTCTATAATGGATTTAATTGATCTTTGCTATTTCCCTCCTGTTGTTACAGATTCGCTGTAAAGATTTAAGCGAGGGAGTCAATAAGTAAGTCACAAATGGCTGTAATAAAATAACTAAATATGATAATAAATTAAAACCAGTTTATTTTTATACATACATTGTTCCTTGTTCCTTTATTTCTCAACATAATTTTCACCAACATTGATGCACTTATCCCATCGTTTTATCAGTCCCCCAAACCGGCTGCACAGAACTGCGTGATCTGTTTTCTACACCACGTTTTCACTTCACATTCAACTTTGGCGTCATTCGCAAAATGTCTCCCGCCAAGGTGGGTTTTCAGTGGACCAAAATGGTGGAAATCGCTAGGGGCTAAGTCGTGGCTGTAAGGTGGATGTTCCAGAACTTCCCACCTTAGTTGATTAATTTTCCCCTGAGTTAATCGAGCAGTATGTGGTCTGGCATTGTCATGAAGAAGCAACACTCCTCTGGTCAGCAGTCCTGGACGTTTTCTTCGAGTTGCATCATGAACCATCGATCATGCATTATGCTGTATGCTGAACCGTGTGAGCACACTATTGCAAATGCTACAGAGTCTATCGTTACTCGCCTGTCACCTCTATTAATCTCCTCCACCCGCTGCACGGATGCTTCTGTTGTAATCTCAACAGGACGATCAGATCATATTTCATCAGCAATTTTAGAGGGTCCTTGAGAAAATGTTTATAGCCAGCATAAACGGGAAGCATTTCCTTATGAATCTCTTTTGCATGCAGTCCTTTTGTCCATAAAAAAACGCACAACAGCACGTTGCTCTTTGGTTGTACAAACCGTAAGTACAGTCGCCATTTGTTTATACGCTGCGCATGCGCAAAAGACATTTAGGGCCACCTGAAAAACATGAATATAAAGTTCTATGTTGCGGTCACCTAATGACACCGGTAGAAAACACCAACTACATTTACCTGCCATCCCACAGAACTGTGTGACTTACTTATTGACTCACCCTCGTATTTACACCGCACTGCTCTGCTGGTTCTTTTTGTTCTACTTGTTTTTGTTTTTCTTTCCTCTCTTCTTTCTTGTCTTCGTCTTGTTCTTCTTATTCTTGGTATTATTATTATTATTATTATTATTATTATTATTATTGCTACCGTTTCGCTACAGACGCCGTGTATTGTTATTATTATATGATTATTAAATTTTGCCTTCTGCTTCTTCTTCTTTTTCTTCTTCTTCTTCTTCTTCTTCTTCTTCTTCTTCTTCTTCTTCTTCTTCTTCTTCTTCTTCTTCTTCTTCTTCTTCTTCTTCATCTTCATCATCGTCATCGTCATCGTCGTCGTCGGCGTCTTTGTCGTCGGCGTTGCCTATGTCGACATCGTCGTCTTCGTTGTCGTGGTCATGTCCTTGCTCTGTTTCTTTTTCTACACCTCCTTCTTCTTCCCCCCCCCCCACGAACCCTTTTCCCCCTCTTATTTCGTGCTGTCGTTGTCGTCTTCATAGTTCCGGTCAAGATCTTGAGCTTTTTCTTCTTCTACTCCCCCTCCGCCTCCTCCTTCCCCTTATTCCAACGTCGTCTTATTAGTATTATTCTTATTCCTCTACTTCAGTGTCTTCGTTGTTGTGGTGGTGATTTTGATCTCTTTCTTCGTCAAATCCTTCTCCTACTCCTCCCCCTCCTCCTCTTCTCATTGCTTCCCCTCCAACTTTTTCTTCGGGTGCCTGGACTCTAGGATACATAGGCGACGACGACTCTCCTCAATTCGCTCTGCCTTCAACTTTGATGAAGTTAGAGTTTTATATATCACCGTACGAAGAGCTGAAGGAATGAACGGAATAATTATGTGACAATAAGGGTATCACAGCGGGATTACGTGTCACCTGTAAGTACATGCTTTCGTGTAAGTACATGCTTTGGTGTAAGTACATGATGTTGTGAACATACGCGATGTAGTGTACGTACGTGATGTGGTGTAAGTACATGATGTTGTGAACATACGCGATGTAGTGTACGTACGTGATGTGGTGTAAGTACATGATGTGTACGTGCATGATGTAGTGTAAGTAAATGGCGTGGTGTAAGTGACTGATTGGGTTTAAGTAATGATTGATAGTAAGTAAATGCTTGGATGTAAGTAAATCGGTGGGTGTAAGTACATAATTGGGTGTAAGTACATGATTGGATGAAAGTAAATGATTTGATAGAAGTAAATTATTTGGTGTAAGTAATGATTGGGAGTAAGTAAATGATCTGGTGTAAGTAAATGATTAGGTGTAAGTAATGAGTGGGTGTAAGTAAATGTTTGGGCGTAAGTACTTGATTAGGTATAAGTAAATGATTGGATGTAAGTATTTGATTGGGTGTAAGTAAATTATTTGGTATAAGTATATGATTAGGTGTAAGTGCATTGATTGGTTGTGAGTAAAACATTGCGTGTAAGTAACTGATTGCGTGCAATGAAATGATAGGATATAAGTACTTTATTGGGTAAAAGTATATTATTGGGTGTAAGTACGTTGTTGAATGTAACTATATGATTAGGTGTAAGTAAATAATTTGAGCCGGCTTCGTGGCTTAGAGGTTATGACTTTTCTCCGTAATCTCGTATACTCTCGTCAGGTAACGTGATGACGGTTCAAATCAGCAGTGGTTCGAATCCCATCGGTAACTTACGGGGTATGTGAGCCGGCCGCTCAGAAAGCAATGGCAAACTACTGAGCGTAATCTTGCCAAGAGATCAACATACAGCTGAAAGATGCTGGTGTTGACAGCGATGTCCTGTAAAGGATATGCTAAAAAAAAAAAAAAAAAAAAAAAAAAAATAATTTGATGTAAATACGTCTCGGTGTGTAAGTACGCAATTGGGTATAAATATGTGATGTGGTGTAAGTACGTGATTTTTGTCTTGGACTAAATTACATAATAATATATATAACATAATTTAACAAATAACATAATTTATTTTACTTATAAAATACAAGAAGTAATTGATCAATATCAGGCGAGGCGGTTGATATAAAATAAATTAAAACACACTCTTACCCCACTCGCGACATCTCCAATAACTCCTGACCAGCCCTGGGGACCCTGAAAGCCAAATGTCCTGTCTTTGGGCTGGATGAACTCAAAGGTGAAGCCTAACCGGCGTGAGATCTCGGTGATTAAATCAACCAGAAAGCCCTCGTACCGTTCTCCTTGAGCGGTTAACTTACGGGTGATGTATGGTTCCTGCATAGGGTGATATACAGAAATGGGTTAAACCAAGAAAATATGAGTTTAACCGAAATTAGAAATCTATCTCTAAGTACTACTGGCTACTAAAGACGATAACACAAAGAAAATTTAAATAATTTGGTCACTTGAAACGTCTTGAAAGTTTGGAGAGAACAATAATAGAGGGGTATATGCCTGGGAAGAGAGGAAGAGGAAGGCCAAAGAGAAGATGGATGCATGGTGTGGCAGATGATCTTCAGATGGGTGTATAGGACGCGGGACATCTTGCTTATAACCGAGAAGTTTTACGGAAGATTGTTATGGGAGCGAGGTTCTGCAGGGGACATGCTACTGAATGAAAGAGTAAGGTACCACTAGCACCTGAAGGTCTTGACAGACGATAGTTTATTATATTGTGCTTCAAATAGGTATAATAACTACAACCCACGGCAAGAATCAGGGATCGAACCTCTCCATGGCACAAAGTCTGGGCTGAGTTGTAGGGACCATTTGTTGCCCATGCAGCATGATCCCTCTCTCGGCCTGGCTAGCTTACCCCAGAGGAAAGGTAACAGCAATACATCTGGAACAAGACAGGCTGCCGGGTCATAAAAGCACTGCTCTAACTATTCGCTTGTCGGAGCTTCGTTCCTAGACCAGTTGCCAACCAAGGCTTAGGGTCTGGTCTGCCCAGCTATGAGATTTAGTCATTATGTTGCATTTATTCGTTGCTAAATATAATATGTCTAAAGAGTTTTGACGCTTGTAGATGTTAATCATGCAATACAGACCAAGTGTCCTGTTCCGTCCGTCCGTCTGTCCGTCCGTCCGTCCGTCCGTCCGTCTGTCTGTCTGTCTGTCTGTCTGTCTGTCTGTCTGTCTGTCTGTCTGTCTGTCTGTCTGTCGGTCTGCCTGTCTGTGTAGCCATCTTTCTGTTTGTCTTATATGTCAGTCTGCCTGGTTGTCTCAATATATGTTAGTTTATGTGTTTTTTTTTTCCTGTTAATCTGTCGCTGTCATTTATCTGTCTGTCTGACTGACTATGACTGTCTGTCCGAATATCTGCCAGACGGCTGCTTGACATTCTGCCACACTATGTACTTGTCAGTTTTTTTGTCTGTCTAACTCAGTGGTTCTCAACCGGTGGGGAATCCCCCCCCTCTCCCAGGGGGGAATTTTAGGGTTTCCAGGAGGGGGGGGGGGAGAGAATTGAAATTATTTCAAAATCGCGTTAATACAAGAACCGATTACTTGATATTGTTTTTCCCTTCATACTGTGCGGTTCTGTACGTCTCACCGTTCTAAAATTCATTGTATAAAGTAGACCCACAAATCAGGATTTTTTTTTTTTTGGACGTCTAGACTTGTTTTAGTATGCGCTATTAAATTTAGCTTCCATTAGTACGTATACTGTGTAGGGGCGGCGGCGGGATTTTTAGGTAGGAAATACGAAAGGGGGGAATGACGTTCTGAAAATATGGTGAAGAGGGGCACGGGCCAAAATAGGTTGAGAACCACTGGTCTAACTGTATGCCTCCACGTCTGTCTCACGGTCTGTCTGACCAACTGTCTGCCTTTCAGTCAATTATCCCGTCTTTCTTCCTGTTTATCTGCCCGTCTCTGTAATTGAACGTGTTCATTTATCAAGTGCATATACATGTACAGTAATGACATCGTAAAAGAACGCCTCCCAAAAGGCACAATGAATTAAATGTAACTTCATTCTAGAAATCATAGAGTAAATGGAAGGAAAGGCGACGGTTACAGGCGCTTTAATTTCATTTATCCCTTCCCAAGACGCCAAACGGTATAAGTGGAAGACAAAACAACAAGCAACAAAAACTCACCTGGTCGATAGTGCTGATAGTTAGTCTAGGCTCCAACGTGCTGGGAGTTGTCTGCGAAAGAAGAACATCATGTTTGTAATTCATGACCTGACATTTGGAGATAAACGGGCAGGTATGAACGCACACACGCACACACATAAACAGGTTTGCCGCGACATTCATTAATATTTGACAGACAGATGAATGACAGCGATAGATTAACAGGCAAAAACATAAACTAACATATATTGAGACAACCAAGCAGACTGACATATCAGACAAACGGAAAGACAGCTACACACAGAGATACAGGTAGGCAGGCAGGCGAGACAGGCATATAGACAGACAGACAGACAGACAGACAGACAGACAGACAGACAGACAGACAGATATCAATCATACGTAAGTGCAAGAATATAAGCAAATGTGAAAACACGGCCAGGTAGAAACGCACCGGCAGGTATGGAAACACATGTAGGTAGAAACAAACAGACAGGTATGCACACAAAGGCAGATAGAAATGCTCGGGCAGAGAGAAACACTCGGGCAGATAGAAACGCTCGGGCAGATACAACACCATCGACGGGTACAAACACGCAGACAGATAAAGATAAGCTTGCTTGCTTGCTTGTGTTCGTTGGCTTGAGCTCCAACGCGAAGTCCTGTATGTCGGATGAAGGCATCCTGTTGTCCAACATCAGTGTGATGTCATACAGGACTTGAGGTTTGCGTGAGTATCCGTTGTCCCATGTCTGGCTTATTGGTGTGCAGACTGGTGGTTCCTCGCCGTGCAGGCAGATACTCTCCGACTTCGGAGAAATAAAGATAAGCAAACATGTGCAACAAAGTGCAGTTGTACAACCTCGCAGAGATATACCATAGGTATAGCAGAGACAGGTGCTAATAGTTTTTTTAAAGTTAGCTGCATATCCTTTACAGGACGTTGCAGTCAACAAAGGCATAGTTTTTTTTTTTTTTTTTTGCTGTTGTGATCTACAACTGGTAAGATCGAGGGGAACAGACCAAGGGGAAGACCTAGACGCAAGTACCTGGATGGCTTGGCCTTGTGGCATGGTCGAGACAGAAACACGGAGCTGATCCACGACTCTGGTGATCGAATGAGATGGCAGAACATGACCGCCCACGCTTACTGGCATGGCACATGATGGATGGATGGATGGATCTATTGGCCCGTTTACCAGTAGTTTGCCATTGATTTCTGAAGGACCGGCACCCATACCATTTCGTAAACAACCAATGCACCGTGGTCTGCTACCAAATCGCTCACAGCTGTGTTTCGAGCGAGGGTATGCGGGATCACGAACTTTGTCCGTAACACCTTTGCCACGGAGCCGGCCAGACAGGTACACGCGGAATTATTATTCTTAGATTGAAATCACACAGGAAACTACAAATACTCTCTCTCTCTCTCTCTCTCTCTCTCTCTCTCTCTCTCTCTCTCTCTCTCTCTCTCTCTCTCTCTCTCTCTCTCTCTCTCTCTCCCCTAAACCTAGGAAACAATTATACAAATCAAGCTTAGCGTACACTGCCACTCAGTTGTGGAATAATCTTCCACGAGAAATCAAAGACACCACCAATTACTATACATATATTACTATATATATATATATATATATATATATATATATATATATACTAGCTGACACGGCCCGGCTTCGCCCAGACTCTGGTGGGGAGCATCTCATTTAATTCATATAAGTAGTCATATAAGCTCCCGTTCCCGACTGTCTGTCTGTCTGTCTGTCTATCTATCTGTCTGTCTGTCTGTCTGTCTGACCCGGCCCAGCCCATGGTGGAGAGCATCTCATTTAAATCATATAAGTAGTCATATAAGATCCCGTTCCCGACTATCTGTATGTCTGTCTGTCTTGGGTAAATGGAGGAGGGAGGAGGAAGAGGGAGGTGGAGGAGGGAAGAGGAGGGAGGAGGAGGGAGGAGGAGACAGGAGGAATAGGAGGGAGGAGGAAGGATTAGTAAGAGGAGGGAGGAGTAGGGTGGAGGAGGAGGGGGAGGAGGAGGGAGGAGGAAGAGGGAGAAGGAGGGAGGAGGAGATCGCAGGAGGAGGAGGAGGAGGAGAGGGAGGAGGAGGAGGGAGAGGGAGGAGGAGGGAGGAGGAGGAGAGAGTAGGCGGAGGGAGGAGGCGGAGGGAGCAGGAAGAGGGAGGAAGAGGGAGGAGGAGGGAGGAGTAGAGAGTGGGAGGAGGGAGGAGGCGGAGGGAGGAAGAGGGAGGAGGAAGAGGGAGAAGGAGGAGGGAGGAGAAGGAGGGAAGAGGATGAGAGGGAGGAGGAGGAATGTGAAGGGAGGAGGAGGGAGGAGGTAGAGGGAGGAGGAGGAGGAGGGAGGAGGATAGAGGAGGAGGAGGGATGAGGAGGAAGAGGGAGGAGGAGGAATGTGAAGGGAGGAGGAGGGAGGAGGTAGAGAGAGGAGGAGGAGGGAGGAGGAGAATGGAGAAGGAGGGATGAGGAGGAGAGGGAGGAGGAGGGGGAGGAGGGGGAGGAGGAGGGAGGAAGACGGATGAGGGGGTGGAGGGAGGGGTAGGAGGGGGAGGAGGAGAAGGGAGGAGAAGGGAGGAGGAGGAGGGAGCAGGAGGAAGGAGGAGGGAGGAGGAGGAGGAAGAGGGAGGAGGAGGGAGGAGGAAGAGAGAGGAGGGAGGAGGAAGAGAGAGGAGGGAGGAGGAGGGAGGAAGAGATAGGCGGAGAGAGGAGGAGGAGGGAGGAGGAGGAGTAGGGATGAATAGGAGGGAGGAGAAGGGAGGAGGAGGGATTAAGAGAAAGAGGGGGGAAAGGGGAGAAGGAGGAGGGAGGAGGGAGGAGGAGGAGGAAGAGGGATGAGGAGGGAGGAGGAGGGAGGAGGGAGGATGAGGAGGAGGGAGGAGGAGGAGGGAGGATGGTGAAGGAGGAGGAGGAGGAGGGAGGAGGGTGAAGGAGGAGGAGGAGGGGGAGGAGGGAGGGGGAGGAGGAGGGAGAAGGAGGAGGAGGGAGGAGGGAGGAGGAGAACGTAGGTGGGGGAGGATGAGAAGGGAGGAGGGAGAGGGAGGAGGAGGGAGGAGGAGGAGAGAGGAGGAGGGAGGAGGTGGAGGGAGAAGGAGGAGGGAGGAAGAGGTAGAAGGAGGAGGGAGAAGGAGGGAGGAGGAGACAGGAGGAATAGGAGGGAGGAGGAGGGATTAGGAAGAGGAGGGAGGAGTAGGGTGGAGGAGGAGGGGGAGGAGGAGGGAGGAGGAAGAGGGAGAAGGAGGGAGGAGGAGAGAGGAGGAGGAGGAGGAGGAGGAGAAGGGAGTAGGAGGAGGGAGAGGGAGGAGGAGGGAGGAGGAGGAGAGAGTAGGCGGAGGGAGGAGGCGGAGGGAGCAGGAAGAGGGAGGAAGAGGGAGGAGGAAGAGGGAGAAGGAGGGAGGAGAAGGAGGAGGGAGGAGGAAGGAGGAGTAGATAGTGGTAGGAGGGAGGAGGCGGAGGGAGGAAGAGGGAGGAGGAAGAGGGAGAAGGGAGGAGGAGGGAGGAGGTAGTAGGATGATTGATTGCCATCCCACCAGGTTAATATGTTATCGCGGACCTCAGAGAGAAGTGTCTATGTAGAAGACCATTTCCTGGACGTACGTATTTTGGGAGGGGGAGGAGGGAGGAGGGAGGAGGAGGAAGAAGAAAAAAAAACTACGACAGTTGGCATCTCTGGAATGAAAGGAAGGCGTGTAGAAAATTTAATCTCAATCGGATGGGCCGTTCGCGAGCGCATAAAGGACATACATACATACAGACATACATACAGACGCACTTCGGATGAAGAACACAGTGACAGTGAAAGAAATCAAGGCTGTGCTTCGACGATCAAAAAACAGTGCTCCAGGTCCTGATGGCATAAGATACGACGACATAAATAGGTGTACCGACAATGAGCTAGAGAAACTAGCAGACATGTACAACAATAGTATAGGGAGTGCTAGCATCAAGGAGGAATGGTTACACAGCTATCTGATTCCCTTGCCGAAGCCTGACAAAGACCACAAAAAAATTCAGGGATATCGAATTATAACCATGCAGAATACAATAGGCAAGCTGCTGGAGAAGGTAATTGCCAGGAAAATATCAAGCCAACTAGAGAGGCAAGGTGTTTTCCCACCTACCCTGGGTGGGTACCGTCCAAAAAGAGAAACCTGGACCAATGCAGCAGTCTTTGCCCAGGATGTCTATGAAGGTTTCCACTCAGGCACTGAAACCGTTGCTGCAGCGATTGATCTTGAGGACGCATACAACAGAGTACCACTGGATTTTTTAATGTTTCAGCTTCTTGAACTAAACGTAAGTCCATTCCTCCTTAGTTGGATCGCTGCAGCCCTCTTCCAACGGAAAGTAGTTTTTAGATGTGGCAGTTGGACTTCGGAACCAACAACAATATATCCTGGCCTACCACAGGGATCACCATTATCTCCGGTACTGTTCAACGCCTACACAGTGAGAATCACCAGTGAGCAGATCACTGGACCTGGCAGGACATTGTCATATGCCGATGATGTTTTAGTGTATCGTCAGGGTAAGGATAGAGAGGAGGTTGCTGGGGAACTACAAACCGAACTCAAT